>VDFB02271358.1:1070764015-1070997735 GCA_007258455.2 Sequoia sempervirens | reverse complement strand
TATGGGATATCAACTGAATGTTGAAAGCATCAAACCCCTCGATAAGATCCCATACTCTATGTCTATAATTAGTCATTCTTCTATCATGACATGAGTATTGTTTCCTAACTTTCCTAGCTACCAATTTTGAATCTCCAAAGGTTTTACCTTTAGGTCTGATAAGCTCAAATCTAGCTCCAACACCTTGATTTGATTTAGATCCATCAAATCTAAGTGTCCAATAGCAAGCAATTCTAGTTCCTTTTGCTTTTTCCTTCATTCTACTACTACTGGGTGGTTCCTCAGGAGGCATTAAGCTTTTACCTTTAGGATCATCCTAAACACTTTGTATGTTAATCCTAACAGTTAGTGGTGGATTGATGCATCTCTACATTTGCTCCACTATTGTCTGACATAGGCAACATTCCAATTCTGAGTGAGAAGCATTATGGACTCTACACCAATTCAAAAGAAGTAACTCCCTGAAGTTCATATCTCTACCTAAGTGAATTTGATCTTCTATGCATTTCTAGATAAATTCTTGAAAGTTATCCAATAGGATGAGTTGACCATCTTCCTAGCCATCAACTTCCTCTACTGACTTAATTAATGCCCCAGTACTACTAGATTCTGATGTGAGCTCAACCGGTGTGCTCCGCAACATAAATATTTCCTTTGTATCTGACTGTGAAAAAGGGGCTGCCAATACATAATTCCCCAAACTAACTTCTGATACCAATATCTCATTTGAAGTATTCTAGTATTTAGTAATTACATACTTCATTCTAGGTTCCCTTTCAATCCTAATTTTATTTGGTATTCCTTTCTAGGGAATCCACATGTGGGAATGATCAGTTGATACATATTAGTTTAGTACCTTGGTGAAATCTCTGCCTAAAATCAAACCATAAGTGTCAGGAACGTCTGCCACCTAAATATTAATAACTTCTTGAATCCTAGGATCTGATGCAATTTGCACAGGAATCATGTTTATTTCTCCCACCACATTTACCTATGTCTTTTCTAACTGAGTTACTTTTCGTTGAGAGGCTTCGGGAGTAATACCTAAGGCTCTACATACAACACAAGGCATAAAATTCATGGAAGCCCCTGAATCTAGTAGGAAATTATGTAAATTTTCCCAAAGAGGTGAACATAAATCAGAAAAGGGGGATTTTTTTCTTGCCTTTAAATAGACTTAAGTGAGTATCAACTTGTGCAACTTGACTCTTATCCCTTTCCTTCCCTTTATCTCTAGGTTGTGCTTGGACTTAACCTTGATCTTTTGGTACTTGGGGACTAGAGGTCTTCCCAACCATTTCACCAGTTGTCCTTTCTTGAGCGATTATATTTTGTTTAAATGCTCCTAGAACTGTATTTCATATAGTAGGAACTCTTAGTAACTCAAAAGAAGAAAGACTTACCTTTAATTTCTTAAGTTTTTCAGCCACATAGTCACCTAACTACTCCTTTTTCATATCAGCATGAACGTCCTTGGGATGATTCACCAAATTCTCCTTGCCTTCATCAATATTCCTACTCTAGAGGAGTCAGACTGTCCTCCTTTTGAAAGGTACTATGTGGGAACATGATAATAGGATGGATTATTACTAGAATTAGGATCAGGAGGTGTTGTGAAGTTTTTCAGAGGAATGGAAGTGGCTTGTGGACCTCTAGTCAACCTATTCCTCAAGTCATACTTTCTGGTAGGTTGTTGAAACATTTGCACTTCTTCAATGCTAGTTTATTCCTCATGCAAGGAACCATTGTCATTCTCAATGCCTTCATTGAACAATTGTGTAATCTCATCTCCATTGTACACTTGTTCTACCTTATCATCCTGCCCACTTGACTCTTCTTTTGGCCTATTCTCTTCACTTCTTGGGAAAGGGGCATGATTCAACACCACTACTGAGGAGTCATAAGGATTGGATGGTACTAACTCCTGATTGTTGGAATTATTTTCAACCTCATACTGAAAGATGAATGTGGCAGTCTGGAAGTCAGGGAAATCTAGCTCAGAATGCTAACTTTTCTTGTGGAGCCTACACCATCTAGATAAAGTTTCCTTTGCTAGATACACACCACTTGGAGGCTTTTCTTTGATTATGGGGTTGATCCAACATGGAGTAGGAACACCTCCATTGTTTGGCCTTGTGTTCCATGTTTTTTTCTTCCTAGGTGGCTGTATCCTTTCAAATCCTTGTCCACCTATCTATCCTCTATCAAAATTTTGACCAGATGATTGCCCTCTGTCAAAATGTTATCCATGTCCTTATGTAGAATCTCAATTCTCCCTATTATAATTGGACTATATATTCCTCTATGAAGCTTGGAGTTGACTATTCTGGTTCCTTAGATACGTTACTTCCATATTCAACTTCTTAACCTCCTTTTTCAGCTCATTTAGTCTCTCTTTGTCAAGATTACTATAAGGTACCAGATTAACATTGTTTTGAGGGTACCCAGATGATACTCCTGAACTCATGGACTGGTTTAATACTTTAGAATTATGTAAGTATGAGGGAAAACTAGCTTGTTGTTGTGAATGAAGGGGATGATTGAAATTATATTAAGGATAACTGGTCAGTGGCATGGCTTGATTCATTGGAGGATCTAGATGTGGAACTAGAGTCAATTGTGGTACTAGATTCATAATGGGTGTATGGTTGGTCAAAGCCTAGTTAATTGCTTGAATCTATCCTAGATGACCAATATTACCACAACTAAAGCATTTAAAGTGCAACATACCTTTATACTTTCTCGTACCTTTCTTCAACTTCTTGCCAAAGTTAGCTTCCAACTCATCACTATCCAGTTCCTCCTCAATCTTCATTTCCTTAAATGTCATTTCTGCCTTTCCTTCTATCTTCTCATCTTTCTAGAAATTTCTCAATTCAAATGCTTGCAAGGTGCCAAACAAGTGTTCCAAAGTGTACTTCTTAGGATCATACATTTCTTCAATCACTAAGATCTTATTGTTGTAGCAGTCTGGTAGGGTGATCAAGATTTTCTCAATTATATCTTCATCTGGCAGCTTTCCTCCTTGATTTCTAAATTCATTTGTAGTTTTTTCAACCGGGCCATGAAAGAAGCTTGTAAATTCTTCACCATCTTCCATCTTCAGGTTCACAAATCTACACTTTTCCACCAGTCTCTTTGCCAATTTGACCTTTTCATTTCCTTCATACATGTCTTCCAACTTCCTCCAGACATCATATGCAGTATCCAAAGAATTAACCTTAATTCATTCATTTTTAGATAAACCACTACAAATTGCATACTTCGCCTTCTCATTTTCTTCATAAGCAGAGGGGTGGGTGCATGAATTTGGGTACCAATTTTCTAGCCACTTTTGAAAAATGTTTTACAAAACGCGTTCACATTATAATGTGCTCGCATTATTTTGCATTAAAAACAAAGAAAAAGGTGAAATTATTTTCCTTGGAATACCAACCCAAAGGCTTGGAGGGCATTCCCAACAAGGCTAGAGACATTTTTTTGCAAATTCTACATTTTTTCACATAATTGGGTTCATGCTCACCATCAAGATTGCATCTAGTTCAATATAGATAAAATCAAAAACATGGGTAATGTTAGGTTATCTCTTAGCTATCCAACGATGTAATTTTTTTCACTTTTTGACAATGTTAATCCTTTCATCCATAATTTCTTTTGTTCGAATGTCTATTTTTTTCCAAAAAGCACTATTTGGTGTTTTTCTTGTTATAACTTAACCGTTCATCAAAATTTCAAATAAATTATATTTTTAGAAACTAGACTACATTCTACAATTTTTCTTTTTTTAAAAAAAAAAATCAATTATTTTCAAAAATTTGTAGGGGGAGCACGACCAAAAATTTTCTTTTCAGGAAGTGCCCACTTAGAAAATTAGTAAAAAATCAAATATTCATTAAAAAATAATTAAAAAAATTGTGCATCAACTAGATTTTGTTAGCTAACTTCTGATTGTAGTGATTTTAAAAATATTACAAAAAATTTCCATCATGCTCAAGTCGTAAAGAGTTGCTATGTTATGTTTTTCTGACAAAAACAACACTAATTTGTGTACATCCCTCTTTTGAACCCCTTAATCTCAACCATTTTAAAAATAAATTAGTAGTTTAGAAAGTAGACTCAGAGCACTTTGATCCTTGTTTTTGTTCCATCTCAAAATTTTGAGTGTAACTATCCTCAATTTCATGTCCAAGGTCAGCATTTCCTGATTTTAGAAAAAAAGTGGCCACTTAAGCCCCCTTTTTGGGAACCATCTTGGTGCACTTACCCAGAGATCTCATTTGTAGAATTAACACCACTAGACAGAAGTGTATACTTATTCTCAACAACCTTCCAGGTCTTGAAAATAGGAGAGATAATATATCCTCTCATGTATCCCTTCCAATCTTTGTACTCAGTTCCATCAAACATAGGGATCACCAACTTGTGTGCCATCAAATCTTCCTTAAGCGGTTAAGTTCTACAACAAGGAACCAAAACTCTAATACCAATTGTTAAAAAGGCACAGGATAACTAAGAGGGGGGTGAATCAGTTGTCTCACAAACTCAAACTTAAAACTTTATTACTTATCAATTCTTCAACCACACTATTTTGTTATTAAATATGAGCATGAAACATAAATAACAAAAAGTAAAACAACATAATGAACACTATATTTTTACATTGAAAACCCAATAAGGGAAAAACCATGATGAGGTTAACTCATAATATAAAGATTATAAACTAAATACAAATGCTCACTACACAAAAGAGGACTCATTGTCCAAATACAAAGGCTCACTACCTACAAAGGACTCACTGTCCAACAAGGAGGCTCACTACCTACATATACAAAAGAGAACAAAAGATCCACCACTATAATTAAAGCACATTCACAGGATTATAGGAACCTTCAACTTACTGCCTTCAACACACTGAAACACTGCTATCATAGCTCACTCACACACACTTCTGCTCTTATGATTTATGGCACACTTTCATCACTTTGCATCACACTGTCATATAATTCTTCACAACTTGACTTGCTTTTATACCATCTTTAACCTTAAAAACTTTCTCCAAGGTCGGCCACAATACATCATTTCATAAATTCAAATTAGGTCAACAACTCTAAATTACCACGATGGAAAGGAATAAGAGTGGAACAATAAAAATATTTAACCAAGACCAAAAATAATATTCTTGAATCTTCTACATGCTTCCTTAACTAAATTTTATTCTTCGAATGAAGTGTAAACACTAGGTCAGCCAAACCTAATGACAACACAAATGAATAATGATGCACATGCTTCCTAACATAAAGATGACACATAGACACCTCAACACACTTCATTATTCACAAGACTTCATCTTAGATTTCTTTAGATACATCTGTGGAAAAAATATACTTCATACACTAAATACCTTTCACCAGATCATCTGCACTATGCAAACCTGCACTGGAATATAGAAACATGACTTCTGGATTACCAAACTTCAACCTTCTTCGCCAAAGCATAGAAATGACCTTAACAAAACATATTCCAGATCTGCAAGATCTGAAACAAAACAATAGAGGACTGCAAAGCAAAAATATTTCTCCCAGTCCACATAACACTAACTCTGCCAATAGAACACACATACTGGTGGACACAACTTTCACGTACCATCTCACCAGAAACTGAAACTTAGAATATATCATCATCAGATCACCATAATGAAAATTTCAGAACCACACATGCATAGGATCAACATAGGAGAAACATGAAGCACATACGAGAGAACAATCTGAACACACTCCTTCCTCTAACTTCTCTTCTTTATTAGTTTTCTCAAAATCACTTGGAAACTTATCAACACAACACATCTGCAACCATACAAGATGGCTCCATGTACTCACAAAATCTCAACCATACATGTACAATCTACAACATACTGAATTGTGTTGAAATCAATGACAACATCATTGACAACATCACCAAACTAGCTCATACTTGCAACATTCTTCAATTATAAAAAAAACATTTTCACCTTCATCCATACAAGGGGTTTCATTTTCATTCACACAAAAGGTTTCATTTTCATTTTCAAATGTAAAAGGGATTTCATTCTCATTTTCATCAATATGAGGGATTTCATTCTCATTTACATTCTCATAAGATATAATTTCATCATTATTTTGTTTTTACATTGTTTCAACCCTAGAATTATTGATATCATCAATGGTGTATCCAACATCATCTAAACAAGCAAGATCAATATTGTCAAGACTTGGGTTTGAAAAATACCTAGATAGATTTTTTGAATAGGTGCATTTTCCATATCATTGGGAGGTGGATTTGAAGACATACCCAAATTTTTTTGCATAGGTACTATTTCCATATCATTCAAATTTGAAGTTGAAGGCATAGTTGGGCTTTTCTCCATAATTGCATTTTCTTCCATATTCACCATCTCCACATTTGTATCATCTACATTCATTTCATCAGTCATGGCTTCCTCTTCAACATTCATGGAACTAGATGCTTCCAAAATTTTCATTTGACAAATCCTTTCTCTTCTATCACTTGGTCTTTTTGCCTCCATTTCTTTATTTGCTTGAATTTCTTTGGGTGTCATTAACTTTCTACATTTTTTTCTTTGTCTTTGCTTTGATCCCATGGTTACCAAACCCTCTTTGATGACAAAACAAATGCTTCAAATAACTTATTTTCAAATTTTCTTCTCCTTTAAATATTCAAATAAAACTATGTAGTATGAAGATGATTTCTTCTATAAACTTTGAAGTACAAAAACACCATGAATACATCCAAAAGTTCTCTTTTTCCAAATCTTTTTTGTAAAATGTTCTTGTACTTGATTCCACTTCAAAAAATTCAACCTACATTTGTCTCTTCCAAAAATTTGAATAGAATACATGCCTTGCACAAGAAAAATTTGTAATAAAAAATATAGAAAGCGATGCTTTCGAATCGTACTGCAGAAAAGGAATGTTGTAGGAAAAACGTGTTTTATCAATATTTTCCAAATTAGAAAAAAACAACTATATAAGAAACACATACGCATTATAAAACACATAAACGTTCTATTTTACGAATGCGTATGTGTTATATAATGCATACACATTACCTTTACCCAAAGGGTAAATAGATAATGTGTACACGTTATATAACACATACACATTACCTTTACCCAACGAGTATATAGATAACGTGTACACATTATGAAACGTGTATGCGTTTCATTTAAATAACACGTACGCGTTTTATTAACATGTATGTGTTATTTAAAAATTGAATTCCCAACCCACATGTAGCCTTGGATTTAGGCTCGGGAAAGGCTTGGCAATCTGAGCCTTAGCCTTTGACTTGCAACTAAAAAGATAAGGCAGATTTAAGAAGAATGTCCAACTTTGGCAATATGGCTGATGGACCTTTTTTTTTAATCAATCTTTAAAATTAAAACCCATTAGAGAACAAAATGTCTAGTTTTTGAATATATAATTTTTATTAAGATTGGATTATGTTTGATTTTTTTAATTAATTTCTAAGCAAACTAGGCCTTAAACTTGAAATATCAAGCTTTTTTTGTTTTTTAATAACTTTTTTTTGGTTAAGTTTTTTGTAAAAAAGTTATATAGCATCAATTTTCAGACAATTCTCTACACTGAAAAAAAAAGATTCAAAAAATGTTTAGTTTAGATTCAATTATGATGTTCGTACACGTTGATTTTTAGAAACAACAATTAAGGCCAACAAAAATTCAATAAAAAAATATATATATTCAACAAAAAATTTCCTCATCAATCTTCATGTTGTTAGCTCTCTTTCCCCAAAAGGAATTAGCAAAATACTTTTATTTGGGTCAAAACATGATGTCCGTACATGTACATGGTATGGTAAAAAATCAACTTTTAAAAAGTGGTTTTTATAGATCCCTATCAAAATTTAATTTCTATAATCTGGGTATTTTAATAATTTGTACATATTTGGAAACTAGATTCAAAATGCTAAATTTCATATTAGTGACATTTTTTAAGATTCATTCTATAAGTGCCTCCAATTTTCAGTCCAAGTGTGACAAATTCTGAAAACAACAAAAACACTTTTTGTGGACCCAACTTTTTGCATCATCCCTGTCACCATATACATGTGCGTCGCCATATATCATTTGGGCATCACCAATTGAAGTTTGGGCATCGCTACCTAGTGACGCCACCAAAATCTAAATTCTAACACCTTATAAATGCATCAAAATTTCAAATTTTAAATCAGGTTTTGAATCACATATCAGTGGTCCTGCACCTAGAAGCTATTGGAACTCACAAACTCGATCAGAGAAGTGTCGAGGAAGCTCATGACATGCCATTTTGTTGAAGGGTCAGAGCTCAAATTGTAAGAATTTCTTAAGTGTGAATGCACAAATGAATTGAAAATGACCCCTCGGCCTATTTAAGCTAAAAAATTAGGGTTTTTTCCCCTAATTTAACCTTATTAATGGGGTTTATTATCATTCTTACCAATTTTTCCAATCTAGACTTACTTTTGCATCATTTTTTTCTTTTTTGACATTATTCTTGCATCTCAGAACCTTTTTAAACCTTTAGGGCAACTTTTGAACCTTTATCAAGAAATCAACCCAAAATTTGAAATTTCCACCTGATTTCTCGAGGGGGTAGGGATTCATTTTTATCCTTCCGTTGGGGCATCTAAAAAATAATTTTTCTTTTTTTTTTATTTGAGCAATATTTTTCATCTGAAAAGCGTTGTTCTTTGAACCGAAGTAGCAGGTACCTCACTTCAAAGAGGAGAAAAATGTAGACACTAAAAAATGTCCTAATTGATGTCATACACTCAAAATGGATTTATTCGTTACATCATTTCCTCTTTATCCATCCTCTTTTTGCTCAATTGATTTAATTAGCCTATCTAATTAATTAATTGTATTATTTTCATCTATTTGGCCTAATTAATTAAATTGGGTTAATTCACCTCTTTTCGTACTGACACTTCATCTCATTATATTAAATAAATCAAAATATTTAAGTTAATCTCCTAAGTCATCTTATTTAATTAAATATCATTTCACTCCTCCCTTATTTATCAAATCATCTAATATAATAAATATCATTTAATTCCTCTAATCCCCTAATTACACAAATTAAACCTTGTTTAATTAACAATTAAACTAATTTTCCTCTAATCAAAGGGAATATTCCCATGGAATATTCCAACCTCTGCTCCAATCAACTCATTTAGCTTCTTGGACAAGCTAAACCTTCAACCTCTTTATCAAGTTACCTTTGACCTATGTTGGTAAGTCAAAAGTGTGTTTGTTTGAGGCAAGTGTGAGCCCTTGATTAACTTTCATCATGCATTCTCATCTGTTGATGAGAATCCATGATCCATACCTCTCATCCCCTTCATCTTGAACCATTGATTAAGCTTTTTTATCTCAACCATAAATTCCTCATTTACTCTCCTATAAATAGATCACTATTTGGAGACAAATGAATCCATCTTTTATTGCAAACTTATGATATTGAATTTACTCACATACTCACTCATCCTTTACTCACATTTTATCTTTTTTAGTTCATTTTAGTTGCACAATAGCTTATAACATCCATTAATGGCTTCCATGCATCCATCTTAGTTTGTAAATAAATGAGGGTTTTCATATTTTAACATAATTTTAGCTTAGATTAGCTTAGAAATTGTATAATCATATCATTTATAGCATAAAATCATGGTAACTTAGCTTGTCTCATGTTCATTTTAGGATAATTTAGGTTTTCACACATCAAACGTCATGGTTTCATCAATTCTCTTCTGTAGAGTCAACTGAAACAAGCTCACAATCATAGGATTGGGAAAGGGTCATCAATCCACATCAACGCAACACGAATTCCACAAGAAGATAAATTTCAAATGGATTAGAATAGATGTTTAAATAGCTTTCATAATTTATTATGTTAGATTTTGATGAAATGTTTAGTTTTATTTATTTTTGATCGATATTGTTGAGATTAGAGTATTGGTGGCTCTATTATGCTTTCATTCTTCATGGATCAAGTGTAATTCGGCCCATACTAGTATGCTCACATTGACAACTACCATGGTGAATACTTGTGTTGTGTGTGTGGAAATCATTTCAAGCAACTAAATCAGCCTTGCATGTTTGCTTCCTCATACCTCTCTGTGCATTGGTCCTAATACTTTGAGCTTCTAACCCATACACTGTAACAAGGCTTTTGTATGTCTGGTATAAGCAAGAATACTCAGTTTTTATAGATTCAAAGTCCACAAAATGGATACAAAGCCACCTTGGTTATTAATACCCTAGTGCATCATGTATATTTGCTACATTAATAAGGATTACTAAACAATACAAAGTCTCTGTGAAAGAAAAAGAAAACTCATCATGTTTCTACTATCCTTTAATCCTACTAACTATTCTTCATTTCTTATTAACATTTTCTTCTTGTCAACGTTTCTTTTGTTAGTCCTTGCACTTAAACACATCACATCAACTTATCAAAAAATTTGGTTCATTATCCATAATTTTCACCAAATTTCCTGAGGGAGCACCATGCTATCTCACTTGGGGCATACTGGGGCCCAACTCTTGAGTATGAATTCTTGAAATTTTTTTGACACAAGGCTCAAAATTGCATTCTATCAAAGAGGGGAAAAATGTAGATACCCTAAAGTGCCCTAACTGGCAAATAACACTAACTTTCACCCTTCTTCCCTAAATGATTAAATAATACATTATTATTTAATTATTATCAAATTTTATATTTGTCTATTAATTAAGTGATTTAACATTATTTAATTTAATTCATCCTCAATCATAATTTACATAAAAAAACCTAGTTTCCTCTATTAATTGAATAATCTTTAATTATTTAATTAATTCACCATTTTATCATTAATATAACTTTATTCCTCTTGATTAATTAAATTAATATAAATTATTTATGTCACTAATATATCTTATTCTCCTAAATCAATGAAATTGTTATTACTTAATAATTTAATTAAATTCCTTTCCCCTTTCTAAACTCAAATAATTAAATTAATTATTCATCATCATTCAACATAGTTAACAAACAAATACAACTTTATTTGTTAAAATGAAACATGACTTGCATGTTCAAGTCAAAATGTTAATATTAAATTGATTAATTATATTTACCCCTTTTATGATTGAGAAAATCATGACCATTGATTTCTCACTCTAATCGATTGACTAACTCATCTATCCTTCAATCCCACTAACCACTCAACTTGATTCTTCAATCCCACTAACCACTTAACTTGATTCTTCAATCCCAATAACTACACAACTTGATTTCCCAATCACACATATTATGCAATCTAAAACCACTAATTCTTCCAATCTATTTCCTCTCAACAGTTTTGAATCGTTGATCAGGATCTTTTTCTAGAAAATCTTGATTGTCCATCTCAAAATGATAAATCTATAAAACACTCTTCTACCCTCTCACAAATCATCTAGAATTTACACAGTGAAGTGTTGCACAAATGATTCTTGAGCACACTTGAGAATTGCTATCCTCACATTCTAGTTCATCATCTACACACGTTCTTGAAGCTTTTGCAACAACAATAATTGAGGCTTTGTATTGAATCGAGCAATTTGAAATTCAAACATCAATATAAACACAACTCCAACATAGGATGGTATATGTTTTAAAGTTTCAAATTCATTTTATGTTGTCTTAGGATTTACATTGTTTGATTTTGTAATTTTAGAGCTTCATTTCATTAGTAATGGGTTTTGGGATATTAATCTTGTTTTGAATTAAATTTGTTTTGATTCATTTGCTTACATTTTCCTCATGATTTATCCCTCCTTACGACAAGTATAATCCTCCATCCATTCATAGTGTCTTCATCTTTTCCTTTTAGGATGATCTTGATTAGCCCTTCATTAATGGTGGCCCGTAAAGAGCTCATTTCAATGGCTTCAAGATAAACATGAAAAACATCCTCATAAATGTGAGGCCAAAGAGTTTTGAAAAATTCTATAGGGAGACCATAAATACTTATGCTCATCTCCAAATCCATAAAGTAAAGAGCTTCATCCATTTATTCCATAAAAATAAGGCAACCAAGAAAGTGGCTATAGTCAAGGTCAATTTTATAAGGTATGTAGGTGGTAATACTCTCATCATTGATATTAAAAAGGGGATCTCTAGAAAAATAATTGGTAAAGAGGTTTTTCTAATGATAGAAAAGGTTTGTAATATGTCTAAATGATAGGATTAATGAGATTCATCATCAGATTTGATGGAAGAAATCTCCACCATTTTATGTTTGTGTTGCAAAAATTTAAATAGGAATTCAATTCCTCTATAACCATATTTTGTCCATTGAAGACGAGAATGAATTTGGCTCTTTTGCCTTTATAAAAATCCAATTTTTACAATTTTTTAGTACGGGAAACTAGATCTTGGCTATCAATGTTACAAGGGTTGGAAGAGAGAAGGGCCATCAATGTTCTAAATAAAATTTTAAATTATATTTTAGTATGTGACATTTGGTAGTAGCTTTCTATCTGTACTCATGAATAAACAAAGTACAAAAAGTTTTTTTTTTTTTGCCACCAACTAATCCATCGATCTTATTGGGGTTTAGGTTTAAATTTCCATGTAGCAAGGAGGCCATCAATACAATCTTGGAAATTTAAGTGAGAGATATTCAAATTGAATTTAAGGTTGGTGGGGATAGTGGTAGAATTAGAGATGGATATAATGGTAAATATGGGGAGGTGATTAGAGAGTAATTAAAAGATCTAGGTGGATAACATGACTAGAAAGAGAGGGAACAATGTGACATTTATGGGAATGTAGAATTAGACTAGATGACTCATTTTCCTTAAGAAGTTTTCCCAATAGTTGTGCCAAGAGAGCCAATGTGGTTTATGAATGTAAAATTTTCCCTAAAGAGATTTGTGGACACATAGAGAGCTTTTGTTAGAATATAATATTATTAGGGATCATACCCTTATAAAATTTATATATTATTCTAATATAAGGTTATAAAACTTTATATATTATATGCTTATTAATTTATCCCATTTGAAACAATTATATTTTAATAACTATTAGATTACTAATTATTTATGAATGGTTGGTGTTGAATAGGGTGACTAATACCCCTTTATGTATTATACTACCCTCTTCTATATTTAAGGAGGTTCTCACTCATTTAAGAGACATAATTTGGAGATTTATAACAAATTATATCACTATGCACATTGGGTATTATTAGCCATGCGGAAGTATGGAGAAGTGTTCCTCGAGTTCAATCTATGTTATAATAGACCACTATTGTAAGTGTTTTAATAAAATTATGCTTAAAGGGGTTCTTTTACCTAAAAGGGTTTTACCCATGTATATCTTGTGTATTATGTACAATCTATGCATGTATGATTCTTATTTAATTTATTTCATATTTTATTAATAATATTAGTATCCTAAGATCTTAATTTCTAACAATTTCAAGCTAAAGTTTAGGCTTCAAACTCAACTTGAGATAAATTGGAATTATTGTCCTAGCTATGATTAGTGGAATGTTCAACCATTTTGAAGTATCCTCTAAGGATGTATTTTTCCATGAGGTGAATATTTAACCATTCCTAGAGAAACATTCTCTTTGAGGAGGCATAAATGGAATCCAAATAACACATTGTAAAGGAGCACAATTACCCAAATACAATAAGTGTTAGGATTAGATTGAAAAGTCATAACATGTTTGGTGAGCCAAGAAGCAAGACCTAAAACATCACCACCTCCTCCCTCATTGTGGTTAGTGTGGTAGAAAATACCCTCACTCCAAATGGAGGAAATGGTGGCTTTCATATACACATGGTTTTTTTAATTTTTGCAAGATAATTATATGATACTAATTATTCCAGATGCAACTATTGGCATGAGTCTTCTAAGGAAAGAGCTTCAATCTTCAAATATTACAAGATTGGAAATAGTATTTCATTAAGGGAGGTGATGAAAGGGAAGAGGTGGGGGGAGAAGTACATGTTGATGGTGGGAAAACTCTCTTTTTTCATTTTAAGGAATTATCTTGGACTCAAGAATAACACCATTGAATGTAGCAAGGCTCATGGAAGATGGTGGGTGGTGGGAAGAGGAAGAAATAGAGGGTGGGGGTGGTGTTTTTCTAGAGGATGGGAACCTTAAGTGTTTTAGGGGGGTAGATTGGGGGATTTCAAATAGTTTTAAATTTTCTTCAATAGAATTGAGAGCTAGGGATAGAGATATTAGAAGATGAGGGGAATAGTTAGTGAACAATGCAATGTAAAATGAGATGGATTTCTTAGTAATGGTATAAACAAGCATTTGGTTTGTCGAGGTAATTATTTTTTTGGTTAATTTTGAAGCTCAATCCAATTAATTTAGTGGTTCTTAGCAAATCCTAGGTAAGATCCATCTTAGAACAAGCCCTAGGTTGAACCTATAATTAGACCCATGTTGAAAACCCAAAATATTGAGAGGGGGGGTGAATCAGTATTCCCTAAAACCATGCTTAAACATTTATTCCACATAGCATATATTCAATTTGTAGTAGCAAAGGAAAGCGTGAAAGTGACCATCAAATAACATAACATGTATGAACACCAATTTTTTACGTGGAAACCTCAAAAAGGGAAAACCATGGTGAGGATTAGCTCATAATATATTATATCTAGTTACAACATAATACAAAAATGCTCATTGTAGATGGACTCAGTGTCATAGTGGACTCACTACCCACAAAATGAAGAAAAGATAGAAGAGAGGGTTGGCACACATCCAAAGTGAACTATTACAATTGCATCTACAATTAGTATTTATTATAGTTCCATTGAAGCTCAATACACAAACTTTATACACTTCATATTGCTCTGCACTAATGTGCTCTACTTTTCTCTACATTCACATCACATTCACACAATTTACTTGTATATTCATTATCAACATACTCCAATACCAAAATTAACTTATACTTATAACAATTACATTTTTAAGCCCTTGCAACATCAATGAGGTTAGCCTAATTAGATGTCAATGACATCAAATTTCTACAGTCCATATCTATAAGAGTTTACTGCTTCTGTATTCAATTGTGTGTTTATTTTTGGATCAACATTTTGGATCACACTTTGTTATCCATCATTAGGATGCAAAAAGAGTTGATTCTTCACAACTCTTTTTGCATCCTAATGATGGATCACAAAGCATGATCTAAAATGTTGATCCAAAAACAAACACAGTTTAATCCAAAAGTAGTAAACTCTAATTAGATGTATCATACAAAATAATAACTTGTTGGCTCCACATTCAAACTTACACACTCCATGTCAAAATAAAAAACTTGTAAAGTGTCAAATAGGATGGAATGGACCTAAAATAGATCCCACATAACACATCAAAACTTAATTAAACTTTTCATAATTCAAATTATATTAGGTCAACACCACTCGTGACGTAATACCAAAATAACCCAACTGATCAACCACAAATTTAATTGCAAACCTCCAAAATTCATGCCACTTAGAACATAGATACACCTGAAACCTATAAAAACCTCAATAGATATAAAAGACAAAATATTATTCCACAGTGAAGTGTGGACTGATCAAAACATACATTTTGCATAAGAAACACTATCACTAGTAAACTAGATATTTTATCATTCATAACTTATACACCAGAGGACAAAACAATGTGAAGATATGGATTTAGACTCCTCTACCATCCAACAAAATTACATTAGAACCACAAAGAAAAATTCTTCAAGGCAAACCAATGTAGATTGTTGGTGTGAATAATTGTCTTGTACCTAGCTAATTCACTCACTAGGTAATTAGGGGACATATTCACATGATTAAGTTTACTTAGGAAAAAGATTCTTTCTAGAAGTCTTAGTTGGCTTTTCTAGAACTTATCTTATCTAGCTAGGATGCATCATTTCCTAGGTGATTAGGTTGTTGGTTGTCTCATGTCATAGGATTATGAAATTTGTCAACATCATATTCATTACTACATTTCAACCTTTCCTATATAAGCAAGGCGTCTCTTGTACATTTGTGTATTAATTCAACCAATAATCAATCTTGCATTATGAAGCAAGATTTATTGCCATTCTCTCTCTTGTGGAAGTGGTTTTGGTCACAATTGTTCTTGGGTGTGTTGGGCAGTCACCATTTACTCCCATATGTTATCAAATATCTACAGGTGTTTTAGATTCCTTCCTAGATCTGAGGGTGATATTTTTGGCTTGAAGATTTTTTGTTGGGTGCAGATTGGGGTTTCAAGGACCTCGTGGTTGAGATTAGAAGGTTCCATAGATGAACTTTGACTATAAATTCATCTATTTTGGGTAAAGTTGTTTTTGAGGCAAACAAATTTTTAGTTGGAGCAACCTTCTCAGCAATACCATTTTTCATATTTTCACAAAAAAAATATTTTTGAAAATATTTTATGTGGTATTGTTATAAAATTTGGGGAAAATTTATTTTATTTAATGGGAAAAATATTTTCTTTGTATCGGGCTTCATTATAAATCAGGGATAATTTTATTAATATTCTAGGCTTTAAAATCTCTGCGGATTTTATTGGGTCAACATTTGTGGAATATTTCACTGTCAAATCTCAGATATATCATTGTCATTTCTGCAGGGTATATAATTTGTATTGGCTGAATTCCCCACATCTTTTCAGCATCCAGAACTTATCAATTCCGACAGCATACTCCACTGTCTGTCTAATCCTTCCAATCGTCCTCTACATCATGCATACCTATTCCATCAACGTCCTTTTCAAATCATCGATTGCTAGTATTAGCGGGTCCTCTTTCCACCATGACAATGTCCTACTCTACCTGACTGTCCTTTGTGGTCAAATTGTATGTGTTCTCTTCATGGTACTGGTGCAAGGACCTTATTCTTGGTGGGTACGATCTGTCAGGGTTTCCAGCGTAGGTTCATTTATGTGGGATTGATCAATTTCCTTCATCAGAATATTCCTTTCTAGATTCTGCAACTTGCCACATCACATCATTGGAGGGTACATTGGTATGCAATCAATAGATAGTTTATATTACAAGGTTTTATAAAGTTTGTTTTTAAGTCTTTTGGCCGACGGTTTAGTAGGCGTGTCTTTTTTATTTTTTCCTCTGATTTCCCTAAGGTCATATGGCCGACCGAGTGTTTAGCCCCTAGTGTTGAAAAATTGCACCTCATTAGCCTTCTGTATTTGTCCCAAGTGCCTTTTTATACATTTTTTTTCATTTTATCATAACTTTTGCATACAGAGGCAAATTTTTTTAAACGAAATATCGTCGGAAAGGTGGAGATCTGAATTTTTTAGTGGTGCAAATATTTTGCAGAAATTTTATAGTTTTGTGCCATTTTTTCTAGGTTGAAGAAAAATCTTCTTTTTTCACCTAAAAGCTCATATCTTTGTGCTCCAATCTCCAATTTGCTCCAAATTTGTGGCATCGGGAAGGTATTCAAGAGTACTTTAGTTGTATTCATGCATTTTTTACAAATTTGTTTCCAATTTTTTTAGTTTTTCAATTTGGTGCTGATTTGATAGTTTGGAATACATTGTTGTAAATTTGCAAAAAAAGTGTAAATCTGTTTGGGACAAAGGGGTTGATTTCTTTTATTGTGAGGGAAATTTTTTGTTCTCTTTTAATATCTGATTGTATCATGGGTTTTCCAAAAATTTTACTTCTAACTCCATATAACTATCATGAGTGGAGATCTCAAATGGAGTTTTTATTGCTAAAAATGAAGTTGCAATGAATAACATTTGGTCAAGATCTAGAACTTGCTAGAGAAAAAGAGAAAATAAAATGGCTTGATAGAAGGGATGAAGCTCTTGGTACTTTGAAGTTGTCCATTTGTTCATATCTTAGTTATCAGGTTGCATCTTGCACTCATCCTAATGAAGCTTGGACTAATTTAGAGAGTCTCTTTAGTAAGCCAGATAAGATGAGGAGATTTAAGTTGGAGAATGAACTAATGGGTCTAAATCCTTCAGATTTTGACAATATCCAAGACTTCTTCTCTAAGCTCAATTCTCTTAGATTGCAATTATCTAAATGTGGGGTCACTAAAGAGGATGAACAGTTGATTCTTTCTATTCTTGCTAAGCTTAGCCCTGATTATTCAGTGTTTGTTTCTACATTCTATGCTACAATCAGCTCACAAGGGAACAACCAAATTTGGTTAACATTGGCATATTGAAGTCTACTACACCTCATGCTATTTTTTCAAAGGATACAAAGGCTTCAAGTGGCAAAGGTAAGAAGAAGAACAAGGCTCCCAAGTCTAATGAGCAAGGTAAAGATCCTCCTTCACATAACACTTCTGAGTCTACATCTTCTTCTAAAGAGGAATCATCTAAAAAGAAGAAGTTCAAATGTGCATATTGAAAAAGATTAGGACATGATGAGCATTTATAATAAGAAGATTGATGAACTCACACACCTTCTTCAAAAGAATAACATTCAACTACCCTCATCAGTTTCTTCTACTTCTTCTTCAACATCTCAATCGGTAGCCCCCTCATCATCATCTCAGTCACTGGATACAGGATCTACATTTGGGCTACACAAAATTAAAGGACAAGCACTCTTGGCCTCTGCAAGTCATAAATCTCACAAATGGATTCTTGATTCAGGGGCATCTCATCATATGGCATCTTCTATGGATATGTTCTCTTCTTTTGAGCCTTGTAATTCACCTCATATATTGATGGGTAGAAATACATATATGAAGGTAAGTGGGAAGGGTTCTATTGATATGGGGGGAGGGAATTTCAATGGTGTACTTTGTGTTCCTTCTTTGACCACTAATCTCCTTTCTATTTATCAAATTACTCATGTAGGGCAAGGTAAAATAGTTGAGTTCACTCTAGATAGAGTGTACACAAGGGACTTCGAGACTAGGGATATTGTTGCTATCGAGATGGTTGATAATTCATCTTGAGTATATTCATTTTCACATTTTTCTTTAGAAGGTGATAATGTTCCTTTGACTTCATCGCACACTCCATTGAGTGTGAACCATGATAGTGAGGAGAAGTTTGGTCATCTACACCTTGGTATTCTAGAGACCATTGTTGAGCTTCCTACTCCTCCACCTCCTGCTTGTTCAACCATTAATGCTTCTATTTAGCAGGATGATCATAGTTTTTCAAATCTTACTTTGTGGGATGAATATTTGATAGGTATTTCCAACTTGTTCATGGAGTCTCATATTGTAGATTTGGAGGACACACTTGACGGGATTTCTCTCCTCTTTGATGACAGTTTCAACACAACTGTTACACCATTTACTTTGTCTTTGTATATGGAAATCCATGAGTCTCCTCCTTCACTTGATTTGTCATGTTTCTCAGTTGAGTTTGACCATGCTTATGTTGCGACTCATTCAAGCTTGGAGAGTCCTCATCAGTTTTCAAAGGCATACATGTTGAGCATTCATGCTTCCTCCTTTCAGTTGGACATGGAGTGGATTCTTCATCATCTTATGAATTTGTTTCTTCCTAAGGGGAGATGTGTTGCTTACAGACATTGGGTCATCTTTTGTATTCAGGCATTCTTCATCAACATTGGAGCTTCTTCATTACGGTGAAAATCTTATCTCTCTCTACTTCCCTCTTATGGGGCGGTATTTTATTGTATATACATGATGGATGTAGTCCTTAAGGGTATCATTGAGTCTTCCATACATCATGTTTGTTTTATTTTTATTTTTCTCTCTTTTGGAGATGAGTTTTGTCCCACTGGGTTTTCTCTTTTTCTCCACTTCTGAGATATTGTTTGCATTTGCATTGTAAATGGGTACCTAACATGGCCTAGTAGCTGGGACCCATAGTCTTTATCTTTGCATAGTTTTCATAATAATCTTCTCCCTAAGTTACACTTAAGGGGAGGTGTTGGTGTGAATAACTGTCTTGTACCTAGCTAATTCACTCACTAGGTAATTAGGGGACATATTCACATGATTAAGTTTACTTAGGAAAAAGATTCTTCCTAGAAGTCTTAGTTGGATTTTCTAGAACTTATATCTTATCTAGCTAGGATGCATCATTTCCTAGGTGATTAGGTTGTTGGTTGTCTCATGTCATAGGATTATGACATTTTTCAGCATCATATTCATTACTACATTTCAACCTTTCCTATATAAGCAAGGCATCTCCTGTACATTTGTGTATCAATTCAACCAATAATCAATCTTGCATTGTGAAGCAATATTTCTTTCCATTCTCTCTCTTGTGGAAGTGGTTTTGGTTGCAATTGTTCCTAGGGGTGTTGGGGAGTCACCATTTACTCCCACATAGACCAAATTATTGGATGTCATGTACACTAAAAACTGTATTATGACACTTAGCCACTTCTTCAACTTACTATCTGCATCAAATTACACCTTCTTGCAACTAATCACTAGATTAACATATTTATCATGCTCATGGTAGAAAAAATGGGTTACACATTGATCTTCATACCAAATAACAATGTTGCCATCAATGACAACATTGTACTTGCATATTGTACAACTTATTCTCATACTCATTCCCATATTGCTAATAGACATCTCACTGACAAACTCCTTAACCTTCCAACAACCGATTTATGTAATTTCTATTTACACCATGAGAATCTAGTCAATTGAGAAGTTGCATCTTGTAAATGGATGGAATTCCATGTTAAGGAATAGGGATTCAACACACATTAGGTATATTATAGACTCGGATATTCCTTCAAGGGGAAAAGATAGGTCCCAAGCTTAGGTGTAATTGATTCAACAACATATTATAAATGATCCATATTGGATTATAGTCTTAGCATGTTCTAGGCTACTAAAATTATAAGATAGATATCCTTGACCAAGCTCCCTAAAGGCCTCAATACTCTAGCCCTTTTGTTCCTAGTTATTTTGGGTCCATCTATAGATTTTTTTTGCTCAGAGTAATTTCCTTTTAGGAAAAACAAAATAATTTTTTTCTTTGTAATCTAAGATAACATCTATAATTTTACCTAGGATTTTGAAGGAGATCACTTTCTTTTCAATACAATCATCTATCTTAATTGTAAAACTAGGGAATGGTGACATGATTGGGTTGTTATGTTTGGTCACCAAACTATTTATGGTGGTTGATGTCATACTAATTTGGTCTCGATAGTTCACATTGAAAAGGGAATATATTCATGTGTGCTTATCCATTATATCAATATTTTCCATGTTTACCAAAATTGATCTTGAGTTCTAGGTTTCAATCTAATTTGGGTTCCTTATTTTAGTGTCCAGGCTTCTACATTCTCTTGTCTTTTTCTTCATCCTAGTTGATTTGGGTTTCAAGCCATGATTACTTTTAGATACCTTATACTTTTAAAATATGAGTTATTTTATTACAACAAGTTGAGAGGCAACAAGTACTCTATTATTTTAAGAAATTGTTTCCATTTTGAAAGAGACCTTGATAGACTTAATTGTACTAAATTTATGTGAAAAACCCATAACACAAGCCCTTTCAAATAAGTTACACTTGATTGGAGTGAAGATGGAGACTAATGTTAATTGTATGAATATTTTATACTACTTGCCACATTCATGGGATAACTTGGTGATGACAATACCTCAAAGATTTATATAGATGAGAAAGTAAGATATTACAAAGATGAGAAAAATAAGGAAAAGAATAATTTTGATAGATCTTCATTCAAAGATGTTGGAAATGTAATTTTTATATCTTTGGAAATAAATCCATTTGAAGGTCCATGGTTGATAGAACATGGAACTTCCTTTTATATTACATCCATCAAGGGTGGTTTTCTAAAAGAAGACTCATTCAAAAATTATAGGATGAGATTGGCTTAAAGGATATTTTGAGGTTTAGGGGATAGACTTTAGTGATATTTTTTTCTAGTTGATAAGCTAGAATCTATCTATTTCTTATTTTTTACTAAATAAAATGGATTTTACGAAGGTCCCTAACCCATATGCAAGTTATTTGGTGAACAAAACTTGACAAATAATACACCTACAAAAAAAATACAAAAAATAAATAGCTAGAAAAAACAAGATAACTTCATAACTAGATCTAAGAAGGAACACACCCTTGACTTGGGAATGAGACAATAAAACATGTCTTGGAAGACCTTTCTTGCTTCATTGTAAAAAAAAATAACTCATTATTATCATCCATAATAATTGGAGAATGGGGAGAAGAAACTTTATTTGAGGAAATAGATCAATGAGAAGCCTCCACACAAAAGGGATGAGGTAGAAAATGTCACCCCTAGGAATAGAAGAGGGGATTGAAGGGAAAGGAGAAACCACAAGTGACATAGGATGATCAAGAAAACTTGCCTCAATAATAGTAAGAGGAGAAAAACCATCTAGATCATAAACATAATTTACCACCTCCATAGTGAGGAAAAATGAGAGAATTTTGAGCGAAGGAAATTAGAGGCTAGATGACTAGTAGAAAATATTGCTTGTACACTAAGGGGATTCCTTCATAATCCATAGTTTGGATCCAAGAGTTATCAACGAATTAAAAAATAGCCTCCATTAGGAGATGTATAAACAAATCTAGCTCCACAAGAATATGCACATATGTGGTTTGAGAGAACCTTGCAGTGTTATGGTCCACCATTATGAAACTTCCCAAGAAGTTAGAAATTCTAATGTAGTAAGAATTACACCAAAAATGGAGAAGATTTGGGATTTGAATCCAAATTGCTAGTTGAATAAAATATTTAGAGAGAGGATTAAAGGACGAGACCCACAATTTAATTCCAAGTAGAAAAGTAGCCTTAATGTTTAATTCCCTAGTTTAAGTAAAAATCATGGATGATATATTATGAGATTTGTAAGTCCTTCAATGCTTGTGGGAAGATGTAGGTGACACATAGACATTTTTTGTGTATAACCCTTTTTTTGAATTATTCTCAAGGTGTGCAAGCTATAAATGAGAAACTGTGCCAAAAACTTAGAAGAAGAAGCTTGATAAGCCCTAGTAAATCTGTGAGATGGATTTGGGAAAAAATAAATCTCTTTGGGTAAAATTTCACCATTTGAGTAGAGGATTGGAGAGCTACAAGATAAATCTAAGTAATTGCAAGAAACACTAATAGGAAATGACACACTTTTATGAAAGATGTAAAAGGAGAAATATTATTTAAATAAAAAAGAAGATTTAAACAAACCCTTCTCAAGAATATTTTTTTTAGAAAACTATGCAAGAGGATCCATGAAAATTTCTCTTCAATGATTTGAAAATTCACATGGTTTCACTTGTGAATCTAAAGAGCATAATATGGATGTAGTTTTAATATTTATTGCAAGGATAAGATATAATGGAAGAGGATTTGGTATAGATGGCCAAAGAATACTTCAACACTTCATAGTGAAGGAAAAACTATCATTTTAGGTTTGTTACATTGGTGGTTATCATTGCACCAAAAGATTGACCTGTCAATGCCTGATACAACTACCATATTTATGTAAGATCGACATGAGATGGTTAATCCATGCCACAAACCTAAGCATCGTGTTAGACAAGGAAGACCAAGGGACACACCATCTTGCAACAATCCCCCCCAGTGCAAGCGAGGGGTTTGAACTTGTGACCTCGACTCTGATACCAACTGTTACATTAGTGGTTTTCATTGCACCAAAAGATCAACATGTCAAAGCCCAATACAACCATCAGATTTATGTAAGATCCATAGGAGGCAGTTAATCCATGTCACAAACCCAAGTGTCGTGCTGGACAAGGAAGACCAAGGGACACACCATCTTGCAACAAGGTTCTTGTTTATGAACATAAGGAAATATAGGTCCACAAAATCCTTAATAATTAAGCTAAAAAAATATCAACAACTAAAGATGCATGTATTTTAAAATTGAATCTATAGAAAAATACTATAAAATTGATCTACAAAAGTTTTTTTAGAATTATGAAAAATAAATAGAACTTAGAGAGGAAATGCAAATGAGAGAAGAAGCTTACCTTAGGAAACCCCTTTCAAGAAAAACCCAACCTCCAAAGTAATGAAGCAAATATATTTCTAACAAAATTAATATTAGGATACAGTATATGACTTAATACCTTCTATGGAGATCCACACTATTCAAACTTAGAGGAAAACTAGTAGCATTACCTTGGAAGAAACAATGCTTAATGCCTCCATATCAAGCAAAAAATATATAGATAGAAGGAGGCTTAGAAAACCACTATAAGAGATTATTATAGGCCCAAATATGGTCCCAACATACCATAATATCAATTATCTATTGGAATTAATCCCTCAACCTCACAACTCTCAAAATCACCTACAATCAAACACTTTCACACAAAGAAATAGTTGGACTATTGAAGCCAAATTGAGCCAAAAATATGAATCATATTGATTATGAAAACCTCACTCAGTGAGTAATAATGACACAATTAATTCATATAAAGGAAAAAAAGATAGAAAACCTAAGGAATTCCTAGGTGAGGATGAGAAGATATCATGATATGTGTCCTCATCCAATGACTTGAGTCACAAAAAAGACCATACCCTAAGTAATCTCAAGCATTAGAGTGAAAAAGGATCTCTTAGGTAAAAACCCTAAACTCTAAAATTCTCATGACCCCCTACATAAGAATGACCTCCAAAATAGAATGTAACTCCTCACACAAGCATCTTTGGCCTTCATCATGCAAGTTGTCATATGTAACTTCTAAGCACTCCTACATAAAGTAGTAGTTATGCCGACATGCTAATAATATAATATGATCTTACATGTCCACTATGCAATATCCCCACTACGTAATATCCTCATTAATGCTTTTTTACAAGAATATTTCTAAGTCCTTAGATAATGATAAAATAATTATAATCTAGATGTCCCCTCCCTCAAATGGGCATCACATTTCTCTCTCTATGGTTCTTAGAGATAAATAAAATTTATTTACCCATCTATAAGTGAAAGTGAATTCCGTTTGGCTCAAAGCTACCCTTGCTTCCATATGGCCTGATGCAAGATTTCTCCATACTAACCACTCTGACAGTGGTGGTGGTGGTGTTGTTTTGGGCCTTTCCCCTTAGTTAGCTAAGCATATTATGGTTGTTGGATCTGATTCTAATAACTATTGTATTTGGGATACTACTCTCATCAATGATTTTTTGGTAGGGTTTTGTTCGATTTACACTTGGACTAACTCTCCTGCCGAGAGAACCTTACTTTGGGAGTGGCTTCACACTAATCTTCCTAATGCTAAGTGGGTACTAGGAGGTGACTTTAATATGGTGGAACAACTTTCAGATCGTAGTTGGGCTAGTCCTTCTCACCTATCCTAGTTTGAACTTGAAGCTTGAAGCTTGAATGTTGGCCCTAAATTCCCTTGGTGTGCATGATCCCCTCTTGGGTAAATTCAACCTTCATATGCCCCATTGGTATACGTGGAGTAACTATAGAGAAGTAAACTAAAGAAAAATGAGTCAGTTGGACATATTTTATATCTCCCCCAATTGTCCCATTCTCCCTTTGCTTGACGGTTGTCTTGTTTTTGTAGACCTTTCAACCACTTTGTTTGACCATCTTCCTATATTCATTAGTCTTTCCCTCTCGAATTCCACACCTCTTTCCAATGAACTTCCATTCAAACTCGATGTTACCAATCTCCAAAATTAGGATTGCATTGATGGTTTGCTTGCCATTTGGAAGTTGGAACCAAGACCACAAGAAGGTAGGTGTATTAGTTGGTGGGAGAGAACTATTGCTAAGTGTACCATCTAGTTATTTGTAACTATGGGAAAATATTTGTAGCAGAACATTGCAAACTTGAGAAATCTCTACAAGGTCAGCTTGTATATGGGTGTTCACGCTTGGCTTATGACCCAACAAAAAACTCATTGCAACAATCTATGGCCAATGCTGAAAATATGCTTCTAAAAATGGTAAGTGTATAAAGGAAAAGGTTCCCAAATTCGTTCACATCTTCAATGGAATAAGGATGGTGATTGTGGCTCCAAATTCTTCTTTCAATATCTTAACCACAAGCACAAGATGGAGCATATTTCTACAATCAAATTTGTTGATGGATCCTTATAAACCAATCATGCTGACATTATGAATACTTTTTATGAGTACTTCAAAAACCTTTTTATAGATGAATCAACTAGTTATACCCTCCTTCCCATCCTTGAGGATTTTGTTGTTGAATGTATACCCATGAAAGTAGACACTGAGTATAGTAAGTTCCTCAATCACTTGCTCTCGATAGATGAAATAGATGTTGCACTTCAATGTATTGCTTTAGAGAAAAGCCTGAGTATTGATGGGCTTCCAGTGGAATTTTATAGAGCTCTTTGGCCTCACATTCGAGAGTATTTTTATTATATTTAGCTTGAGGGGATTGAAACAAGTTCCTTAGGAAAGGTGATTAATCAAGGGCTGATTAAACTCATTCCCAAAGGTAAGGAAGAAGATACTGTTAATGGGTGGTGACCAATTACTCTCCTCAACACATCATATAAAATAATAGCCAAAGCTCTAGCTCAAAGAATTAGAGACATTTCCCAATTGATAGTTTGTCCAGAGCAAACTAGGTTCTTGGGTGGAAGATTTATCCTAGACAATTTGATTCTTGCTTGGGAAAAGGTTGAATGGGTGCAACAATTTTCTCAAGATGCATTAATTATAAAGATTGACTTTGATAAAGCCTATGATCACATTCGTTGGCCTTTCATCCTTAAAATGCTAAAATGGCTCAGTTTTGGCTCTAAATTATTTGATCAAATCAAAATGCTCTTTAGGGATGCTAATGATGGAGTGGTTGTTAATGGTAGTCTTTCTGCTTCATTTCCTTTGCAAAAATCCATTCACTAGGGCTGCCCCCTTGCTTCCTTCCTTTATGACCTTGCTGTTGATGCTTTAGGATGTTTTTCTCAGCATGCTCGCCTAAATAAGCTTATCCAAGGCATCTCTCTTCTAGGAAATGCTACTGCACTCAACTCGCATTTTTCTAATGATAGCATGTTGTTCATACAAAATTCTGAGGAAGAAATGACTAATACATTGGACATATTGGATTTGTTTTGCACTATTTCAGGCTCCAAACTAGTAATGCACAAAACTGAATTTATAATGCTTCGCCCCAACCCTTGACCACTTTGGATTCCTAGGGAATGGCATGAAGTGAAGCATGGTAGCATCACATGATACCTTGGTATCCCTTTTGGCATTGGAGTCTTTCTTAAAGAGATGTGGTTTTGGTTCTTACAAAAAATTAAAAAAAATATTTTGAATTGGACTAATAAGTTCCTCTTGATGGCTGGTAGAATCCAAGTTGCCAACAAAATTTTATTGGCCAGTCATGTATATATCTCCTCTTGTTGGTTTCCCTCTAAAACATGCTACAACCAGCTGTCTCAGCTTATCAAAAAATTTCTTTGGGCTAAATGGGGTAACAAAAAAGGCTTGCCTACTACTTCATGGACTTATTGCATCCAACCTAAAGATGAACGAGGACTATGAATTATAGATCCTTATAGTCAATGCATCTATCTCATAACAAAATGGATTGTAAGAGCCTTGGAGGGTGATGCTCCTTGGAAATATCTTGTGTGCCACCATATCCAAATAGCTACTGTTGGTCATTCTTCGGACTTGGTCAGTTGAAAAGATAAAATTCTCCTTGCATCTTATTTTAAAACACATGGGTTTGCACCTTTTAACTCCATTTGGAGAGTGTGGCAAACTACATTGAAAAGACTAATTTGGTATGACCAAAGCTTGAGTCACGGCTTGAGTTTCACCTCTTCTTCCATTTGGTGGAACCATTTGGTTTAGGAAGACAATTGTCCTTTGGCCATTATCAAGGATCTCAAAGGTAGACATCTTTTTAAAAAAGGCATCTAGGTTTTGCAGGATTTATGGGACCCTTTAACATTCAATTGGAAACCTTGGCTGCAACTTAAAGCTCAGCGTCAGCTTCCTCCATCTTATGAGACCCCAATCCAAAAAATCAAGCAATTAGTTAAGCCTAATTTGCTGCAGCTCCTCTCCACCCCATGTCATGACAACTTCCTTAAAGATTGGAAATGGCCTAACAACCAAAACCTTCAAAATTTTCCTCTTCGATTGATATATAAGAAGCTCCTTCCAGCAATCTCATTAGCCCACCGACTTAACCTCAATTGGAACTGCAAATTTAGTAGATCAAGATGGAACAAGTTAAGCTCCTTAATTTGGAAGTCTAAAGCTGATGTGCAAGCCTAGTTGACATCCTATAAAATTCTCCATGTCAAGGTCTCCATTGGTGATCAACTCTCCTTCATTTCCCCTCCTCCAACATGTCCATTTTGCTCCAAAAAAGAAACTATCAAACATGCCTTTTGGTTTTGTCCCCATGCACGAAATATCTGGAACTCTCTCTTCTCTAACTTCTTTGTGCTCTTTCCTTACCTATGGTCTTAAATATTTTCTCTTCTTGGCCTTTCTTCATCTCACAATGTTATTACTCAAACCCTCAGACACTCTTAAACAAATCTAGAGATTCAAATGTTTGGCAGCTTTCTCTCACACCTTTCAACCCCTGCAAGATGAATCAATGACTATCTATGTTAACCTTTCTTTGCAGATCCCCATTCTTCAATCTTCCATCTAGACTAAGGCTAACCTCAAAAAGATATTGGATGATTTTCAAACACAACTTAGCACCTTTGAGGAAAAATTTAAAATATAGGGCACTCAGGTTGTCAACAAAATTCTTCAATTGGGGGTTCTAGATTACACTATGTGATTGGCAGCCTTGTGTATGATAGAGATTGTGACATTTTCAGCTGCAACTTTTCGGCAATGAACCATCTCAGAGCATCTTCCTTGCTATGGAGTTCATCAACAATGATCGTTGTACTTTGGAGTGACCCTGCCTGGCATTTTTGGAGGAGGAGAGTGCTTAGGTGTGATTGGAAGTTGTTCTTGTGCAAATATGTATGCAAAGTTTATGAAAGCAACAATAGCTCATGTTTTTTCTGATTGTATCTTTGCAACTTTCAGCGGTTTCTAGCACCATTTTGCTGTTTTTTTTTATGTTGTTTTGTAATAGCCTGTAGCTGTTTTTCTCTAGACTTCTCTGTTGTTGTTCTTTAACAACATTGTTGCTGGATTCTCTACTATTGTTCCTTAACAACATTGTTGTTGTACATTAACAACATTATTGCTGATTTGTTGTAATTATGATTTTCTTAATCCAATACAAAAAAAACTAATTACAATAGACATTAAGATATTCAAGATGAAAATTACACTTATTCCTAGTAATGGAAGCATGGAGAATGGAAAAAACTCTAAGGTGTCTTCACTACGAATAAATCAAAGAGAACTCATGGGAAGTAAAAAGTTTTCTAATATTATTACTTTAAATCATCAAGATGTTTGTAGGATGTTTCCAAAGAAATTTCAGCAATCTAAGGAAGAAAAGGGGAGGAAAACTCCAATCTAAAAGGACAAAGAACAAAATAAGAATGAATTCACCAATAGCCAAGCTTGAGGAAGTAATTGAGTATGTGGGTGATGATTCCATCTTTTGTTTGAATTGAAAATAGACATGTATGACATCATAATACCAGTTTAAAATTTCATTAATAATTTGTGGAAATCATAGTCATTGTGGTCTAGTCTACAAAATATTGCCACTAGTGAGGAGCATAAGTTTCATATTAAGAATAGACAAATGAGGAACTATTCACCTGAATCAAGATAAGAGAATCAGAAAATAATTATATAAAAACTTAAAGCAATAGACTATCTAATAATACTTAAATTAATAATATTTATATAGATATATTATATAAAATTGAGAAAATGAATCATCATTTCTGATAAGGGAAGTTAAAATTCAAATTCTAAGGGAAAACACATACCTATTAAGAAGTATAAAATATTATCATATCTGGGGAAGTGTTTGTGGAGCCATACGTAACATCTTAAAGTCTTATGAAAAAATAGAAAAGAATGAAAGAAGTTTTCACTGACTCTTCACTGTACAATAAATTGAAAAGACTTAAATTACAGCTCTCCACTACTATTTTGCCCATCAGTCAATTCAAACGTTTTGTTTGCCGCTTATGAGTTGTCGCCAGCTCTCTACTTTCCCTTGAATGGTTTAAACTTGTAAGTAGAACAAACATGTCCTTAAAGGAATCTCCTATCAAAGACAAGTGGGATAGACTTACAGTGGCAGAGCATCATATGAATGGCAGGCCCGTATGGCGTTGGAATATGGTGAGAACTTTTGAAGTTACTTTACCTATCATTCTGAAGACTCAGACATGATATCTGTATTGAACTCCAGAAGAAATTGTGAGGTGGAGTACACTATCTAATAGCTGTATACTGTCTTCACGTACCATGCAAGGCCCTACGTAAATAATTCATGCAAACCGTCTGCCTGATGGTCACGCAGTGGTCTACAACTTTTGTGGCCGAGCAGGCCCACCTGTAATCGTTTTAACACCGTAAGCCAATCCCTGTCATGGTACGATACAATTCAAACAATGGAATTAGATCTATGGAGAAGTGGGAGATTTTTGGCCTGGTTCATCGCTATATTTCGTATTTGTATGTATATTATTTGCCTCCAGTATTGTATTGTTTTCAGATTATTTCATAGAATTAATTATTTTAATTATAGTATTGATTACTGAGTATTATCAATTACATTTAGAAATATATTACAATGATAATTTAGATTAATCACTAGTTGGAAATGAATTATTAGTTAAACGATAGTTGTAACGATTTGTAAATTTGTATTTTGAAATTATATTTTCTCATCAAGAACATTTCATTAATTATTTAACTTTAATTTATTTTAGTTATATGGATCAATGATCTCAAAAAAGCAGACACAATGAACAAGTCACAATCTTGGTGAAAGCATTGTTAAGAGAGGTATATCAACCTTGCATTCTAATGCTAAGAACAAAGAAAATATAATTTTTCCTCTATAGAATCAAAAACATTTTTTTCCAAGCTTCTAGATGTCAATTTTAGGTGCAAAACATATCAAAAAGAGCCTTTGCTAAAGCAAGTTTGTTACAACAACATGGACCTCTTTGAGATTTTCAATATAAAAAGAAGATAGGTTCAAGCAACGTCTTGAGTCAAAACGTATGTTCTCTAAAAGTTGGTAGGCCATTTAGCAAATGAAGTTGTTTATTATTATTCAACAAATTTAACAAATGTGAGATAAATGTTTCTTTATTATTCAATGAATTTAAGTCCATCTATAATTAATCTCTTATGTATCTTGACTATCTTAGAATTTTTCTTTTTCTATATAATGCATTTAGCAATAGTATCATTTGTAATTCTACTTGGTGTGGTAGTTCGTAAGAAGATAGGTGTATTACATTTGAATTTTTCTCTTCCATACCTATAATGGATTTAATATATGTCATCGACTATTTTACCTATTCTTCCAATTTCTCCATTGTTTTCTTCTTCTCTTAAGTTCTTTCTACCAAAATGATAATGGATACTTAGAAATTAAACTAATTGATTAATGGTACTCACTAAAGTTTTGTATTAATTTAGTATTTAAACTAGTAATCAAACTAATATTAGCTAAACCATGGCAAGAATGATATTTATTTCTTATTGATGGTTAATGTTGGTACGAACTACAAGTTTTCAAAAAATATGGAATTGAGAAGTTTGACCCAATAAATGAGCAATTTGATCCTTAGAGACATGTGGCAGTATTTCAACTTCCAGATACAAGTAAGGAAGTTTCCATTATGAGTGTGGTCTTAAAGGTTTGTCCCATAAAATCTTTCCTTTGATTTATGGTATGAAGGAATTCTCTTTAGGATGGTGAGATTAATTGGTACATACATAAATGATCATCAGTGGCATTCATGCTAGTATTATTATATGATTATTTTACAAGTCTTAGAAAAATTTGGTGTACTAGTTTCATTTAGTTCTACTACCCATTGAGTTTGCAACCAAAATTGTCTTGTTACTTCAATGAGGGTTTGGAAAGGGACTAAGAAACCAAGAGGTGGTTAGTGATTTGGATAGCATTGAGGAATTTCAAATCCTCTCATCCTTAAGTTGTTCTACGTTAGGATCCTATGGTTAGATGGATAGCCATTCAAAAATTCTAACATTGGGAATGATTTTTTCCGTAAAATTACCTTTCATATTTTTTGAACACCATTTCATTGCTCTTGTATTGAACTCTTGTTGGATTTCCTTGCTAATCTCATAACATTTGATAGTTCAATTGATCAAATTTTCCAAATATTTATACTCTATACCAATAATGATAGACCTCACAAGGAAAAGTTATAATGAAAAAATAGTAATTCTAGACAAAATTGACCCATGCATGTAGATATTTATGATAAATGAGCTTGATTATTTTCATGATTCAAAGGTTTTATTTCAATCATGTTTGGATCTTTGTAAATGGATGCATATCACTTCTCCATTAAGACCTTCATTGCACAAATGTAACCAAAAAATAGACCATTTTTTAAAAATTGACCTTGGTGTACAATGGATATGTCAAAGAGGTGTGGAAAGTCAACTAGGAAAGATTTTGGTCTATTTTATTCATACATTTGCATAATACATGAGGCCAAATGGTAGGACCTTTGAATCAAGAAGATAATTAGGCTCCATTACCAACAAGCTCATGTTATGTTTGCAATGGGGAGAGATAGAGAGAGAGAGATAAATATACAGAGATAGAGAGAGGGAGAGAATTTGAGAGGGAGGGATAGAAAGATAAAGATAGAAATATGACGTGATATATAGAGAGAAGTGGAGATAGGGAGAGATATAGGAGTAGTGATAGATGGAGAGATAGAGATAGAGGGGGAGATGGAAGAAGAAATATGGAGAGAGATAAATAGGAAAGGAGATATCGATATAGAGATGGAAGAAGAAATGTGCAATGGGTATGCCGAAGAGGTGTTGAATTTATATTAGGGAAGATTTTAGCCTACTTTTCATAAATTTGTATATTACATGAGGTCAATTGCTAGACCATTTATAAAATGATATTTTTTGCAACAAAGGTCTCCAAACACAAGTGAAAGAAAACCTCTTAATCAAGAAGACAATAGAGGTCTAGGAAGAGGGAGGGGGAGAAAGAGGGAGAGATATGGAGGGGTAGAGAGAGGGAGACATTTCTAGAGATAAAGGGTGATAGAAGAAGATAGAGACCTAGAGATTAAAAACCAAAACAATGTTAGACTTGTGCATTAGTAATCTAACGAATCAAGAAAATTAAAGTACATGTTGAAAAAATGATCGTTAAACTTCTTACCCAAATTGGGCATCACTATTTACATTAGCGTTGCTCTAGTGAATAAGGGTGTCGCTTTGGTAAATAAGGGTGTCACTCTGCAAAAAAACCAGAGAGCATGATAGTGTCACAATTTGAGCGGGCATCACCGTTTGAAAATCTTTGATACCTCTTTATTATATTTAGCATCACCATATTTAAATCAACATCAGTGCATTTAATAGGCGTCATTGTTTCAGACTAAGATAGCATTGCTATATGGAGATGCTATGCAAAGTGCATCATTGTAATTGATTTAGGTGTTGCTATTTCTAGCAAAAAGCTAAATTAACAAAATTCAAGATAGAAACTAGTTAAATTATCAGTTTTCCCTCCTTCTAGCCCCAAAATGTCAACTAAGGATACTAGTATGGGCCGATCATGCTCGATCCATAATGAATTGAAGCATAACGTAGCCACTAATACTCAATCTTCAAACAAGATCATTAAAATTAAAGATAAACTAAACATTTAGTGAAATGAAGCATTCTAAATATAAAAACATTGAAATTTCTATTCTACCCCATTTGAAACTTATCTTGTTTTGGAATTGGTTTCATCTTCATGTGGAACAACAACCCTTTCCCAATCCCATGATCAATGAGCTTGTTTCAATCGGTTCTATTGAAGAGAATCGATGAAACTGTTGTGATAGATGGATGAAAACATGATTTATGCTAAATTGAACATGATGCAATCTAAATTAACATGATTTAATACTAAAAATGATCTAAGTATGCAAAATCTAAGCTAACCTAAGTGATATTTAAGCTAAAATATTCAAACCCTAATTTATAAACAAGCTAAGATGGATGCATGGAAGCCATTAATGAAAGCTTAAAACTAATATGCAACTAAAAATGAACTAAAATGTGCTAAATGTGAGTAAAATATGAGTTTGAGTGTGAGTGAATTCAACATCATAAGTTTGCAATTGAAAGATGGATCCATTTGTCTCCAAATAGTGTTTTATTTATAAGAGAACAAATGAGAAATGAAGGGTTGAGATCTAAAAGATCAATCATCGGTCAGGGATAAAAGAAAGAAGTGGCATGGATCATGGATTCTCATCAACGGGTGTGAATGCAAGATGAGATTTAATCAAGGGTTCCAATTTGTTCCAAAAAAACACACTTTTGACCTACACACATAGGTGACAAGGTAACTTGCTCAAGAAGTCACAAGTTTAGCTTGCTCAAGAAGCCAAGTGAGAATATCCCTTTTTCAAATGATTGGAGGAGAGATAATATTCTTTGGAATATTCATGGGTGAGGAAATAGATATTTTTAATTAAAACAAGGTTTAATTGTGCAAAAGGGGAGTGAATATTCCATGGGAATATTCCCCTTTTAGAGGAAAACTAGATTAATTGTTAATTAAACAAGGTTTAATCATACAATTAGGGGATTTAGAGGATAAAGTGATTTTCATTAAATTAAATGATTTAATAAAAGGTGAAAAGGTGACATGACATTTAAATAAATAAATTAGGGTTATTTAATTAAATGAGATGACTTAGAGAATTAAATTAAATAGTTTGATTTATTTTATTTAATGAGATGAAGTGTTACCATGAAAGGGGTTGAATTAACTTGATTAAATTAACTAGGTTAATAGGCGCAAATGATGCAATTAATTAATTAGCTAGGCTAATTCAATTAATTAAGCAAAAAGAGGATGAGTTTCGAGAGGAAATGATGTTAATATACCTAATTTGAGTGTGTGATATCATTTAGGACATTTTTTAGTGTCTACAATATATATATATATATATATATATATATATCCATCTCTCTCTCACTCATATACACACGAATTCCCTATTTCTCTCTCCCTATCTTTGTCTCCGTTTTGTAAAATTGGTCTATGTCACATTAAGCAACTCTTTATATCCATATCTTTCTCTACCTATATCTCCCTATCTCTCTACCTCTCTCCCCATCTCTCTATCTCTTTCCCTATCCCTCTCTATCTCCTTATATCACCCTCTATCTATATCTATCCCTCTCCCTCTCTATAGCTCAATAACATGCATGATGCACTATAACTTTGACATGGTGATATGACCTTTGATTGTTGTAATAAACTTCAATAATTTTCTCTTGAATGATTTCTTGAATGCTCTTGAATTCTTTATGATGCTTTTATGAAAGTACTCTTGAGATAACTTGAATTTTCTAGGTGAAATAATGTGAAATGACCTTGTATTTATACTTATCTTACTCTTAATTCCTAAAATTCAAATAAGACAAGTCAACATCGGATCTAGGATTTGAAATCATTAGAATACTACCAAAAACATACTCCAAGGGGGTCCTAGGGTTAAGTGAGGACCAATTCGCCAGGTGGCGAATGGATTGTAGGTCACTAACCTAGGACACATGCCTTGTAAAATTAAGTGTTGTGTAATATTATTTATGCATTTCAGGTTTTATCCCTCAGAATTTATAATTAATTAGGCTTGGATTTGATTTAAAGGGGCCAATTAAGCTCAAATAACCTCAATTAATTAATAAAGCCCTAGATTAGTGTGAAAGTGTAAAGAAACAATTTACAAAACCTAAAATAAGGCACTATTAAGTCCATTTAGTTTAAAAGGGCCATAGAATTAATGTGAATGTGTAAAAAACATTACAACACTAAATCAAGGCAACACTAGATTCATTTTAATATTAATTATTCTCAAAATAATGTGAAAAAGGGATACTTTTTTACACTACAACGTATATTCACATGTATGATTCATGCTTCTTGTGTATACATCATGTGTTCATGTGTATGCTTAATGCTTTCTATTTATACTTCATGTATTACATATATTCATGTGTATGTTTCATGCTTCATGTGTATACTTCATGTATTATGTGTATTCATGTGCATGCTTCTTGCTTCATATGCATACTTCACATATTACATGTATTCACATGTGTATACCTCATACTTCATGTATTATGTATATCTATGTGTTTTCTTCATGATTGTATGTATCTTCAACAAGATTAATCCATGTGTATTTATGATTGTACCTTATGCTTAAAAATTAGGAAAATATTAAAAACATTGTCTGTCAAAATGCTTTCTAGGTTGATAAGCACTAACAAATTAACTTATTCAAAATTAAATTACAATTAGTATCCAAATGCAATAATGAAGAGTTGTAACTATTGAATATGAGTTATTCCCTCAAATTTGTGACTATAGGAAAATATTGATTAATAGTGAACCCAAATGAAGTTTTAGTATTCAATAGATCAACCAAGAAAAATCCATCCACAAGAAAGTTTTATAACATGAGCAAGAAGATAGATTGATAAAATGATGATCTATGATGATATTGAGTTGATCTAGAATGATTTACAAATGTACAAGAACCTTGTATTTATAGGAAAGTTGAGAGGAAGTAGGATAACTACTTGGTTACAAATATTAAATGCTTAATCAAATAAATTAAATGCATGAGAGAATTATTAAATGCCTAGATAACTAAAAGTAAATAATGAGACATGGACCCATTATAACTAACTTCTAGAAATGATGACTAGGACTAACTTAAATCCTAAGTAAACTTATTAATGTGAATAGGTTCTCACTAATAACTAGTTAGGAAATGACCTCATTCACACCAATACACCCCCATAAGTGCAACTAGGGAGTAGATTTATTATGCAAATGATGCAATATGGAAATGCAATATGGGCCCTAGTAATGAGGCCATGTTAGGTACCCATGTACAACTAATCATGCAACTAATCTCTCACAAATGGAGTAAATGAGAAAACCTCATGGGAAAAAATCCTCTCCAAAAAAGAGATACAATGCAAATCATGTACAAGTGATAGAAGTGATGTGTGGAGTATCAACATCAATACCCTGGGCAAGACCTACATCCATCATAAGAATATAATATGATGACCCCTCTAATGAAGGGAAAGATGAAGACTAGATTGTCCCCCCATAATGAAGTATCATCAAAACCACTGAAGAAAGTATGAAGCCAAAAGAGAACTCAATAATGAAAAACCACATGTCTCCCCTTAGGAAGAAATAAATCCAATGGTAGATGTGAAAGATAGTCTAACTCCATGATGAAATGAGAAGGAAGAAGTCTCACCAATGAAATATCAAAAGAAGAATCAAGTGCCTCCGAAGCTATCTCACCAAATTCGGGATCCCCAATCAAGGAAGAAATAATGAAATGAGGAGACTCAAGAATATCCTCCAAAGAATAATCTATAAAGAGGAGAGTTACCCCATCAAGTATGTCCTCCAAACCTATAGAAGAATAATGACAAGACAAAACTTAAATATTGGAAACAATGCCATCCTATATCCACAAATCTAAAAAACTAAATACATCCTACTCTATTGAAGTGTAACTAGTATCAACTCTGATGAAGTAGGAGAAGATGGAGCCTCATTACATGGCTAATGAATAGTGAGGTTTAACCATCCACCAAAACGATAATGTGAATTACTACCTATATTGGAACTAGGAGAGTGACCCCTAGAACATTCACCATCAGAAAAAAAAATGAGAAAAGTAATAGATCTTTCCTAGTGATTGGTCCTACCCACTGTAACAAGTTGTTTGGTGTGAAAATCACAGATGAAGATTGAATTTGGAGTGAACTCGATGGATTTACTAGTTTTTTTCTATATGATATTTTGAAAGAATATTGTGCTTAATATCAATAATACAACGCACATTATTAAAACTATGGATGTGGCACATCAATAACCCCTTTCCCAAATATGTCAAGATAAACATCATTAGCCATCAATATCCTCATGATTGAAGTATCCTTTAATGAAGAGAACCTATTAGGTTGGCCTGATATATGATATGAGGGTCAAGAGTCAATAATCCACTTTTAGATCTTTCAACATGTGTTACAATGAGAGCATGTCATGTTATTGTGGATTTCTCTTACTTGGGTTTACCCTCTTTAGAAGAGGTGGTGGAAGTCTCACTAGGTTCTATCTTGGGCTTGTTCTTGGTCTTCCCTTTCCCCTTAGGTGGTGTGACTATCAAAGCATGAAACTTAGAAGTGACATCATGTTGGCTAAGTTTTGATTGTACCCTCGTCAAACTCTCAAAAAAGGTCTCAAATGAAAGCATGGAAAATATATCACCTAACCCATCCATAGTGGAATAAAAGGAAGTCAAAAAATATGCAAAAGCACCCTTCAATCTAGACAAAACTAGAAAGATACATTCCTTATCAGTGTTCTCTTTCCCACATCCCACTAACTAAGACCGCAAAGACTTAAACTTCACCAAATAATCCTTAATATTAGGGAACATATCAGTAGAAAGATTCCAATTCTGCTCCTAATTGTAAATCTTGTACATCACTAAAAGAACCAAAGAGATTCTTAAATTTATCCCATACCTGTATAGGTTTAGTACATTCCTCAATGTGGAAGAATAAGAAGTTGAAAACATGTACAATTAAGCCCATTGCCTCATCACATTTGTTCTGATGTGCAAATTTCTCATATTCCCTAGGAAAATCAGGTTGTTCCTCTACCAAGTTTGACCATAATCCCCTATACCAAAGTAACCTTTGCATTGTCACCTTACATGTGTGATATTTATGAGGACTAAGAACCTCAAATTCTAGGTTTACCATTAGAGCCACAAACACAAATTGAGTAAAAGGAAAAATATCTAATAGAAACAAATGTGAAACTCCCAAAATATGATGCACAGCTGAAAATGAAGCCTCCCAAATCAAATAGACCTTCTCCAAATAGTAGTATGTCCAAGTAATCAAGCAAATGCCACAAATTGTAAAAACTCAATGGATTGCACCTAGGTCTAAATCTAGAAAAGGTGCATGGATAGAATGATAGATCTCTAAATTACCTTCACAATGTCACTACAATCTCCAAAATTTGACAAATTGGTGAAAATATATGAGCTCAAAAGTCCAAAAGGAAGCACTAACTTCAATTTTCTATAATTTGTACCTATAGAAAAATTTGGAAAAATAGTCTGCATCACTATGACGTACATGAAACTAGTTTTCTATTGATATCTTGAACTTGTGAAAGTCTAATACTCTGGTAAAAATTTATGCTCCATTGAAAACACTACCCAATTTGGACATATAGGCTAACTAGGTGCAAAAAATAAAGCACTTGGGGTAGAAAAAAAGCCCCATGGTCACTACCCCAGGGGTTGAGGGAGAAAAAAAAAAGCATCACCAATTGGGAAACGACAAGGTAGATGTCCAATGATGGTTGGGGCAGCATCAATCACCATGAGTGGAGCTCCCAATCCACAATAGAACCTCAGGCTAGCTGATGGAGGGCTGGTGGGAGTTTTGTAGTCGATGGATGAACAAAAGTCATCAACAGTAATAAAGGAACTAGACAGAGACACAACATGGATGTCAGGGAAAATCAACATAGGTTAGTGGTAATCAATTCCTGACAACCTTAGATAGGTCATCAAAAACTTGCAAGAACTGACAAAAGGTGTATACGGGCCTGCAAAATATAAATGTCTAACAAAAACACTACCCACTGAAAAATTTTAATATTCTCTCAGAATTAATAATCTGTAGAACAATGATTGAACTGCCAATAAATAGAATATGCCTCTAATAGTATATTTATCCACAAACTTTTAAATTTTAACAACCAAAATAAATAAAAATTATGCTGGACCTGATAAAAGATTTATTTGCCAAAAATATAGCCCAGATAAAAATATTTTTCCCCGATTTTTTTTTTAATATTACTTCAACAATTAAAAATTTAAACCCCGAACTATATGAATACTTTCTTTCCTAATAGAATTTTTTTTAACCTACAAATATTATAATGTTGCTTCAAAATAAAATAAATAAAATAAATAAATAAAAAATCAAAGGGGAGTATATTTTTTTTACCGACTATATAAGCCATATGATACAGATTTTCTCCAACTAGGAAAAAAACCTCTGATAGCTCCGAACCAAAAGTGTCAAATTTATCCAAATGAAGTTGTAGTCTTCAATGGATCAACCAAGAAAGAAACCGTCTACAAGAAAGTGTTGCAACATTTTCAAGAAGATAGATTGATTAAATAATGATCTATGATGCTATTGAATTGATCTATAATTATTTACAAATGGATAAGCACCTTGTATTTATAAGCAAGGTGAGAGGAATTATGATAACTACTTGGCTACAAGTATTAAATACTCAATGCAATAAATTAAATGCATGAGATAATTATTAAATACCTAGATAACTAAAAGTAAATAATGAGGCATGGCCCAATTATAACTAACTTCTAGAAATGATAACTATGACTAACTTAAATCCTAAATAAACTTATTAATGTGAATAGGTCCTCACTAATAACTAGTTAGGAAATGACCCCATTCACACCAATAGTAAAGGGAGAGCATTTCATTTGAGAAAGACATCCATAACATCATTGAAGAATTCAATTAATAATAGAATCTTAGGCAATTTTGCAAATAAATTAATTTAGGTTCTCATGAATAGTGATGATATGATTTAGGTTGTGACTTTTCAACGGTGAAAAGTTGTGACCCTTGAGTAGGAAAGACTATGAATCTTTTATAGCAAAGGTTGGTGACCATGCCTAGGGTAGATGTGCCCACCTATACATGTTGGCACTGATGATTTGGTCCCACAAAGAACAAAACAAAAAGTAGCCTACCATGCAACTTTACACTACATGCATCTCACAGTTTTTGGGGCAGTAGAAAAACTTTCACCATGGCCAAATGGCTTGGAGATATGAAAATATGAGAGATTTATTATAGAAAATCCCAATATGATCTTGTATCTTTAGATGAAATGTTTCTAAGTGCCATGGTTTTTGAGTAGCATCTCATCAAAGTTTGTTTCCCTTTTGCATTTTGGTCTCTTAAGAGATATCACTAGTGCAATGTAGCCTGAAACGTTCTGACATGTTTAGCTACAAAATAGGACCTTTCCTAGCATAACCTACCCATATAGAAATTTTGGAACTATTGGTTTGGTCACACGACAAACAAATTGAAAATTACCACCTTGCAACTTTACATGGCATGCATTTGATCCTTTTTCCATCAATTGAAAAATCGTCACCACGGGCAAAAGGCTTGGATATATGAAAAATTGAGAGGTTATTTTAGATAGACCCAATATGATCTTGTTCCTTTAGAAAAAAATATTTCTAAGTTCCATGGTTTCTGAGTAATTATTGGAACCTTCAAATTTTGCCAAAATTTGAAGGTGTCATGATGAAAAGTTTGATTGCAACACTTAGAAACACAAGTGTAAAATCCACTCCAATGACCTACTTTGAAAAATCATAAAATGAAGTCAGTGCAATTTCAAGAAAAATCACTTTGTAGACATGTTTATCTACCATATGTGAGTATCTTTTCCAACTTTCAGCTCTCTACGATTAGTTTTGACAGGGTTTCAAAAGGTCAAATTGAGGGGTCATGTGAAGGTTTGTTGTTTACAGTCTTAAATCTGCTAAAGTAGCCATCTTTGGAAGCTAGGATTAAGCAACTGAAAGCTCATCATGGAAAAAAAATTGATTCCCTAGATTATCCTCATGAAAGTGTACCTCCATGCCAATTTTTCAGGGTCATAGCACCTAATTTGGTATTTTTTCAAAGCCAAAACCAACTAATTTTGCACAATTTTGACATTGGCATTTCCAAACAATACTCACAGAAAGCAACTTTGACACCTTGTATTTTGTAAAATAAGAAGACTGATAAAAAATCATTGTGCACACATGCTCATGGATCCCAAATGAACCAATCCCACAAGTTTTGGCTTCACAGGAAGTGATTTGATATTTTTACAAAATGGCAAGTTGGCATGCTTTAGATAGTTTTCACGAGTGCAGTTTCAAAAAAAGGGTTGATTGGGATACTTTGAAAATCAATATCTCTCAAATTTGGTGACTTCATGCCAAACCCTCATGCGACCCTATTCACATGTCATTAATTTACATTCCAGTATGCTTTTATGGCTTTGGGAAAAGTTTTGACCTATTTTCCAAATCAATTTCAGTTGTTACCTAACCCATTTCAGTCATAGTGCAAAACTCAGCAAGATTTTATCACCACTCTTAGATATAAAGCATCATGAAATATGATTAATCAGGGATTGCGGAGAATGAGAGCATTAAGATATGTTTCATAAAGTAATGGAATTGGATGATAATGACACTTCCTCAAATCCAAAAAGGAAAGCCTAGGCAACTCTCAGAAAGGGCTCGTTGTTTAGGCATTCTAAAGGAATTATTATTAGACAGTGTATTGAAGATTTTTGAAATTCATACACATCATGGTTATGAATCTCTCTATACATTACATGTGGTCAAAATTGATGAGTGGGCGTTTTAGGGCCTAACAAAGAGAGCATATTTGATCAAATGGTGGGAGATGGATGATAATCAATGGAGAGTTGATCTAGCAAGTACAATAACTTCTCAAGTGTAGAACAATTTTGAAAAATAAGAACTTTTATTGATGATAGCTTGCACAAAGTCACTAATGACAAATCTAAGTATATACATGAATACTTGTCTGAAACATGGGTGGCTAGGACCAGTGCCGGCCTATGCAAAAGACCGGGCACTGGCAATAACTATACTTTTAGCATCTATGGAAAAGAGATGAAAGCTAATAGCTGGAGATACAAAATAAGATTCAATGCTTCTTATGAAGCATATCCAGATGCATAACCTTGAAGAACTCTACAAATAAAACATAGACATGATTCTAGTTTACACAAAGTTGCCACCTCACGCCCACCAACTGATCATCTAATTGGTTGTATGCGTGGACAACAGTATGAATGATCTGTATCTTCTAACAGAGAGCACAGTCCACGAAATAGGCACAATGTGCACTATGGTAGAGATTCTATGGAGAAATTTGAGAAAGAAAAGGATTGCCAGGATAGTAATGGATGCAACAATCTTCAAAAGCCATGCAATGGACAATTTAAAAAAGATAGTGTTTTGCTTAGTCATAATGAATCTATTCGAAAGTTTGAATTAAATGATAATGTACAGAGGGAGATCATCAATCACCGTTCTCATGCATCCAAACATTGTTCACTTTAAAGAAATGATATTGACACCGACCCATCTGACAATAGTTATGGAATATAAAATAGGGGAAGAGCTCTTTAAACACATTTGTAACACTGGCCGTTTTAGCGAAGATGAGGTATGTCTCTTCTTTCAACAACTTATATCAGGACTGAGCTATTGCCATTACATGCAAATTTGTCACTGAGATTTGAAACTAGAAAACACACTACTGGATGGAAGTCCAACTCCTCGTCTCAAAATCTATGATTTCGGTTACTCAAAGTCTTCTTTGCTTCAATCACATTTAATTAATTAAATACTAGCTATTTAATTATTATTTCAACTATGTATAAATAAATTCTCAATTTATTTATATTGTTCATATTCTAAATTCTCCAAATCTAAAATCATATTCCTCTAGATTAATTAAATAAACAAATTTCCATAAGCTTGTTTTATTTAATTAATCTTCACTAATCTAGATTAGGAATTCAAGCACACGTCTACAAATTTTTGTGCCACCTCACCAAGGTCACATGAAATTAAATAATTCTAATTTTTAATTAGAATTATCTTCAACCAATTTTTAAAGCACATGACTTATTCCTCACACACTTCCACCAATTTTTCAAACACATGGTCTTTTCTTCCCACACTTGAATCTTCCATCCATTTGGCATGTTGCCCATTGGTCAAGAGATTCTTAAATCCAAATGGCATGTTGTCTTTGGTCAAGGGGACATCTTGATTCTCTCCATCTCCACCATTCATTCTTCTTGTTCGAATCTAGATCATCGATCATTGCCACCTCACAAGATGCTTGGAAAATGCTATAAATACAACCCTTTGGCATTGTATTTTGCATCCACTTTTGAATAGATTTATCATGTAGAAATATAGTTTGAACTTGGGAGCACTTTGCAATCTTATAGTTACATTTTATATCATGTTTTGCATCTTAGTTAGATCTTAGATTAGCATTTCAATAGTTTGAATTTGAGTATATGTAGAATCATTCCATCTCACTACCATAGTATCTACCTCGAATAATCTAGCATCATCATCCATTCATCATAGCATTCATCATCATTGCTACCATATAGTTTCATGTAGGCATTTAATTTGCTTGCATGTTGAATACTAATCTCATTTCTTAAGTGTCATTCTAATAGCCTTTGTGCACATAGAAATCTGAGGGCCAAAGGGTTAAAGAAATATTTAAAAATAGAGGACAATGAGACATTCTTAAAAGATTTATTTTGTTGCAAATTAAAGTAGCTTCTTTTCTTTGAATATTTAATATAATTTATTTCATTAAGGTTTGTGTTGATACTAACTTTCCACATTTCACACACACAAAAAATGGTGCCCACCGTGAGACATTGCCCCATTTTTTTTAGCATTTTGAAAAATTTATGTTCGTAGGTTTGGACGTGATACTTTTGGCACATATTGCATGAGTTTTATGTTTTGGTGCATCTTGCAAGTTCTATGGCACATCTTGCGCTTGTTCTAGTGCATATTGCATGAGTTTTGGCACATTTTGCATGAGAAATGGCATATTTCCCAAGTTTCTAGAAAAGTTCACCAGGGTTCCAAAACATGGTTTTTGAGTTTTAGAGCATCTTGCATGAGTTTTGGCGCATATTGCACTAGTTTTGGCACATATTGCATGTGTTTTGGTGCATTTTTCTTCTAGATTGGCGGATTTTGTCTCTATTCTAGCACATTTTGTAATTTCCCTATTTTTCACCAAATCTGAAGGTTAATACTCTATGTTTTTTTTTGCAGGTTTTCTAGATTCATTTTCAAAGACTCAAACATAAAATATTGACATATAACAGGGTCTGGAAGTGATTTAATTATTTCCTTTTGGTTAAGTTAGGAACATAGCTTAATTAAAAGGTTAATGAACACCATGTCTTTTGTGCTTGATGGATGGTACGCATATTCTCTCCCCTTAACTAGGTGACCAAAAAGCTAGACCCATTTACTTTTTGTGTGTGAGTGTGAGTTGAGTATAGCGTGTGTGTTCTCTCTTTGTTTACACAAAACAAACATTGATCAAACTATGGGTATAATTGCTTGCTTTTGTTTATTTTAGAGGGCCTGCTTTGTGGGAAAAAGTAATCACCCAAGGGAACAACCCAATCGGTAACACATTAAAGCCAAGCAACTTCCAACTGGGATATAAATGTGGGTACTTGAACAAAGCAAAGTATCACAAGGATAGTTTCGACGAGAAGGGAAGCAATGGTCTCTCACCCCATGGATTATCCACCACAAATAGAATTCCTATATTAAAACCCTTTATGTAGCAAGGCCAAAATCCTTAATCGATTTGTTGGTGCTAGAACAGTCATTTTGAAGCCATCCCACACTTTTATGACTTTAGTAGAGATGAAAAATATGCCATGGGAGATTCATGGGTATTGATGCTTGGCTGCCCTATAGAAATCAGTGTCATAGAGGAGAGCCTGTGGGGTCAAGCATATAATCATCCACTATAAGTAAGCGTAGCTGGAGTAAAATCCAAGTTGGAATTCAACAAATATAGTCCTACACAGCCTAAGTTGTACATGTTTGATGTGTCTTTACCAATGTTTTTTTTAACCAATTTCAATCACAAACATCACATGTTGAAAGTGAAAACCTTGATTCAGAAAAACATTCATCAAAACAACCAAGTCTTTAACTGGAAAATCTAAAGAATCAAATAAACTTCCAAGAAACAATGTTATTCTCCTAGTTTGGTGCATCTTGTAAACTTTCTAACGTATATTGGTTGCCTTCTGGCACATCTTGCACCTATTTTGGTGCATCTTGTACCTATTCTAGTGTAGATCTTGTACTTGTTTTGGCACATTTTACACTAGTTTTGGGGAATTTGCACCTATTCTAGCACATTTTGCAGTTTTGGCACATTTTACACCTATTCTAGCATATTTTACACTAGTTTTGGTGTATTTTGCACTTGTTCTAGCACATTTTGTCTTTGTTTTGGCATATTTTGAATATCTAGATTCATCTCCTGTCTAACAAAAGAGCTTCAAAGAACAATCCCAACTTATACTCATTTTACTATTGTCAAAATCCAAGAATTTTCCAAAGATTTGAGTATCTCCTATAGGAAGAAATTTTTTCTTTGGTTTCCTAGTTTGTCAAACCAAAATTTCAAAACTTTCTCAAAGTCCAAAATCATTCCTTAGGTAGGTACCTTAGAATCTAAAGTTGTTGAAATTGACCTCTACAAGTGAAAATTTCCAACCTAAACATCTCAAAGTATCAAAATCATCAAATTTATCACACCATTGATTATTAAGCCTAGTTTCATCATCAGGATTTATCATCCTTTCATCATGAAACGAAGCTATATAGTCAAATCAAACCTAGTCTTAGCGTTTGTCATTTTATTTGACTTAGTTGTAATCCTTAGTACTTTTCCAAAACTTATATCAAAGTTTAGTCTAAACTATAACACTTGTATGCTCATTCAAACAAGGTTACAAAAACAAAATCTCAAGGGAAAAGGACTAAAAAATCAAAACATTAAAAAGCCAAACATTGTAACTTCAACCATTTGAACTCCAAACATTGAAATTCCAACCATTGAAACTCCAATCATTGAGAATCAAAACACCAAAACTCAAAATAGTGAAACTCAAAACACCATAGCAGAGGTTGAAGAGAATCCTTTTCATGGACTCAACAATAATAAAGGGGATGAAATAACTGAAGAAGATATCCAACATGTTGAACAAGACCCCAACTTCCATAAATTTTTAGAAAATATTTTTGAAATAAATGGGGAAAAATACCTCCTTATGTTAGCTAAACAAGGTGCCAAATTTTTGAATGACTTTGATGTGAATAAATTGAAAGTACCACCCAAAAATCCTAAAAATGATCATGAACAAGTGGTTGTTCTAACTCACCAAATGAAGAACTTTCAACAAAAAATTTTTGATATGCAAAGAGGAACCTCAAAATGATACTTGACTCAAGACATTTTTCCTTATCCATTTGATCAAAGTATTCACATGGTACCTTTTCCCAAACATTGTGAATTCCCCAAGTACGACAAATATAATGGAAAAATCAATCCAATAGACCATGTGAGGGAATTTAGGACCATGAGTCTTGAATTTTCATATGAGGAAACATATTTGATGATATTATTTCCAAGAAGCTTAGGTGGACATGGTCTTGAATGGTTCTTCAAACTCACCCCACCAATTAACACCTTTGAGGAATTAGTCAACAAGTTCATCACCCAATATTCTTACAACATCCAACATGATATCACCATGAAATATCTTTCTAACTGGAAACAAAAAAGTGTGAATCATTCTTTGTATTCTTGCAAAAATAGAGAAGGTTATTTACATAATATTCTCATCCCATACTCAAAAAGGAAAAGATAGAAATCTTTATTGACAACCTCAATGATGAGATGAGTTGTAGATTGGAATTGCAATGTACCCCAACCTTCAAAAAATTGATTGAAAATGGGATTAAAATTGAAGAGGCAATAGTTAAGAGAGTCATCAAGATATACAATGAAAATAACTCATCAAACTCCTCCAACAATTACAATAGTGGTGACAAACCCAAGTTTTGGCAACAAAACAAGAATGTTGGAAACAACGATAGTGTAGTTGAAATTCAAAATGCAAAACCTATATTCAATCTAACTGCAACCACCACCAAACCTAATCAGAATAACAATCCCCCCAACAACCAAATCAACAACCAAGGCAACAACCAAAACAACAACCATAATGTAAACCAAAGCAACAATCAAGGTATTGCTAGATCTAGAACATCATCATATTGAACATCTTCAAATCAAAGGAGGTTCACCCATTTGGGATGATCATCAAAATCAGCACTAAAGGAACTTATCAAAGCTAAAGTCATAATGTTACCAGAGGCAAGAAATTGGGAATGGCAAGTTAAGCATCCATGGTAAAATGATGCTCATTTCTGTGACTTCCATTGCAACAAAGGACATAAAACCATTGACTACATGCAGTTGAAGCACTTGATACAAGATCTATTTGACAACAAGATGATATTTGTAGGACTCCAAACAAACAATGATCATGGGGTGTTCAAGAACCCTCTACCAAACTATGAAAAAGGAGAGCCCTCGTCATCAAATAACAAGGGAAAAAACATAAACTATGTCTATAACACCACCATTCTGCATATTGAGGTGGTTGATGATCCAACCCATGACAAATAAAATATTATTGCAAATGATAACTCAACCAATGATAACACCACTGAACATGAATGAAACATCATTGAAATTGAAAATCATCAACATAATGTTGACACTTCCTCACATCAAATCAATTTTATAAAAATCATAGAGCAACAAGACAACACACTTGCCAATGCGATCACATGAGGACAAGCCAAGGTAACATTCAAAGGAGCTACCCATTCCACATCCAAATCAATTTATATCCCTACAACCCAATATAACATAGTGGATCAGTTGTAGAAGATACCCACACAAATATCCATATTAGAACTTCTCAAGATTTCACCTACTCACAAGGAAATCTTGGAACAAGCTCAAGTTGCCACCATAGTACCAAAGAATCTAGATTTTTGCAAATTCTAGACTGTCATTTTCTAAACATAATGATGTATCTATCAATCATCCCCACAATGTTGCCCTACACATTGAGATCCTAATCCACAAGCATCACATTAAATGTGTCCTAATAGATGGAGGAGTTGGCCTGAATATTTGTACTTTAAACTTGTTTGTGCATTAGGCTATTCAGAAAATGCTATTGATCCTAGGAGGAAAATCACAATAAAAGCATATGATGATGAGGAGAGATCTTCACAAGGATTGATAGTGCTACCTATTCAAGTGGGACCATTTGTCAAAGATATAGTATGTCAAGTGTTAGACAAAGAGTTAACCTACAAAATACTCTTGGGAAGACCTTGGATTCATGGCATGCAAGCAGTACCATCCACATATCACTAGTGTTTGAAGTTCCCATTCAATGGGTAGGAAATCATTATTGCAGTTGAATCAAACAACCCCTAATATTGTAACACCCTCAAGACTACCCAACATACTTTTGTACCACACAATAGGGAAGCTCCATCTTAGGGTTTATCAAATGATGGGAAAAAACTAAATGCCTTGTTGAAGTGGGTTGAGAAAAAAGACCAATCAAAGGATAAGGATATCGGTGATGCCAATCCCTCAAATAAAGAAAACACATCAAATCCTACTCCACAAAATCAAGAAATTCAACTTGAATCATTATCAAAACAAGTTTCCAAGATCCAATTGAAAGAAAAAGGCATGGGGGAATACTCATTTGAAAAATCCTTATGTTTATCACAACTTTCATTTTCTCCAAAGTCATATGGAAAGCAATCAACATATAGAAAACAATCATCACAACCCTCCACACTATTTGATGGGACCTTTGTAAGAGCAAGAACATTAGTGGATGAGTCAGATGACAAAGAGGTTTTAAACTGGTTATACAAAGATGAAGAATCATCACAAGCATCCACCTCAAGTGTACAAGCAGAGCAGTATGGAAAGGGAAAGACAATCATGGAAAAGATGGGATATGAAGGAAAAAGTCCTATCAGTAAAAGGAAAGAAGGAATAATAGAACCGATACAACCTATCACAATACAAGCCAAGTAAAAAAAACAAGATTGGGGTATAGAGAAGAATCAAGAGAAGAAACCAGACAACAAATTGTTGAAAGAATCCTACAACTATAGGCTAGTGATGCTTATGAAACTGATTCAAATGAGTATGAGTGGGATTTGTTATCTGAAGAGTCTTCTCATGATAAGAAAATTGATGTAGTCCAAAATTATACACCCATACATGAGGAGGGAAGTTCAGGTTATAGACTGCCTGAAATAGGATCACTACACATTGATGATTCTAGTGGAGACGATTAGACTAGAAGTGAAACAAATAATTCAGAAGAGAGTTACCTTATGGAAATTGATTTTGCTATTGGAAAATCTGAAGCCATTACCATCTAGACCCTTAGTACATTTGACTTTAGCCAATCCAATGACTCTTTACCCTTGGTACATCACAAAATCATAGATTGGGATCAAACTGAGCCATCTAATATCCCTTGCTTTTCAAATGAAAAAGCCATTTTAAACTTCCTCTATTCTACCAACCCCTAAATAGATTCCACCATTGAGCATCTTAACGAAGATTCCAATGAGGAGAGTGTCAAATTTTCTAGCTGCAAAATGAATAATACAAGGAATAAATCTGATGGTGAAAACCATTCAGTGATAGTATCAGATCTAGAAAAAGTAAAAACAAAGAGTGTATCCAAGAGTGAAAACCTTTCTGAGGTGTTGAAGGATGGAAGACTTGACACAATTCCCAAAATTTTTGGGAACAATCTAAAGTATTGGTTGAACCCACATAGTCTATCAACATCCGCAATGAAGAAATAGTAAAGATGGTCCATCTAGCAGAATCCTTGACAGATCAAGAAAAACTAAACTTCATCAAATTCTTCACAAAATTACAAATCAATTTTTCTTGGTCATATGCCAATATGCCAAGGATTGATCCAGAACTCATCATGCACCATTTATCACTACTTGTAGGAGGAAAACCGGTCAAGCAAAAGTTAAGGAATATGCATCCACATATTGCCATATTGGTAAAAGTAGAACTGAAGAAGTTATTGGATGTTAGATTCATTAGACCCATCGACTATGCTAAGTGGATTTATAATATCGTACCTATTTCTAAACTAGAAAAAAGCATCAGAATCTACACAGATTTTAGAGATATCAACAAAGCTTTCCCAAAAGATGACTTTCCCCTGTTGAACATTGACATCATTGTGGACCTAACAGCTGGACATGCAATTCTCTCAATTATGGATGGCTTTTCAGGGTATAATCAAATCAAAATTTCACCTCATAATTGGGATAAGACAACCTTCACATATCCTTGGGGAAACTTTTGTTGGAACGTTATGCCATTTAGGTTGAAAAATGTTAGACCCACATATCAAAGAGTAATGACCACCACCTTTCATGACATGATGCACACTTTTATGGAAGACTATGTAGATCTATTGGAAAAAATCTACACCATAGGACACCTATAAATTTTAGACAAAATTTTCACTAGATTAGAGTAGTTCAGTGTGAGACTAAATCCCAAGAAATGTGTATTCGGTGTAACATCAACTAAAATTTTGGGGTACATTGTGTCAGCTAAAGGCATTCAGGTAGACCCTACAAAGGTAAAATCCATCATGGAGATGCCTCCTCCTAAAAAAATTAGCCAGCTTAGATCCTTGCAAGGAAGATTTCAATCTATCATGAGGTTTATCGCACAATTGGTTGAAAAAACTCATCCCTTCAACCACTTGCTCCACAAGAATGTCTCTTTCCAATGGGATGAAAAATGTGAAGGAACCTTCAATCAATTGAAACAATATTTGATGATTCCACCCATCTTGATATCACCAGCAGAAGGAAAGCCACTTTTATTGTACATAGCAACAACTAAGATATCATTAGGAGCCTTGTTAGCGCAAGAGGATTCAATAGGAAAGAAAAGGGAAATCTATTATATTAGAAAAACCTTAAATGGATATGATATCAATTACACCTTCATTGAAAAGGCTTGTCTAGTAGTAGTGTTCTCTACCCAAAAAATTGTGAAATTATATGCTAAACCATACCATCAAATTGATAGCCAAGATAGATCCACTAAAATACCTTCTTAACAAAGCTAATCTAACTGGAAGACTGGCTAAGTGGGTCATGATGTTGAGTGAATTTGACATCCAATATGTTGATAGGAAGGAAATCAAATGACAAGCAATCATAGATTAGTTAGCTGAAGCACCATTACAAGAAAATCATCCAATGAACATTGAGTTTTGAGATGTCGATGTCCTAATAGTGTCCACACAACAATGGGTCTTGTACTTTGATGGTTCTTATACACAACATGGATCAAGAGCTGGAATCTTGTTTATCTCACCACAAGGACATACCATTCCCAAGTCCTACAAATTGATGTTCCCTTGCACCAACAACATAGCTGAATATGAATCCTTGACCATTAGAATCAAAGTAGCAATTGAGTGGAAGATCATAGAGTTACATGTCTATGGGGATTCACAACTAGTCATTAATCAGGTAAATGATCAATATCAAACAATTTGATTCCCTACAAAAGAATGATTGATTACTTCAAAAAATACTTTGTGGAAATAAGATTTGAGTAGATTCCTCAAAGTGACAAAAAAGCCACTGATGCCATGGAAACCATTGCTTCTCTCTTGTAGATTCTAGAGAAACGAGTCTATTATGAATTCATAGTGGAACAACTATTCAACCCATCTTATGACAACTCTGAGTCCCAAGTTATCTACCATCTAGCTAAGGCTGACACTTCCCTCTATGGGAAAATCTATAAGTACCTAAAAGATAACACTCTCCCTCCTAACCTATCCCATAATAAAAAATAAAACTTCATTCACCAAACCACCTGACACACCCTTATCACAAATGTCCTTTATAGATGAGGTCTTGATGGAACTCTCCTCCGATGTTTGGAATGTGACAAGTCTGAAACGAATTTACAAGAAGTACATGAAGGTGTTTTGGGAACTCATTCGAGTGGTTTAACCTTATCTAAGAAACTCCTCTATCTAGGATATTACTGGCCAACTATGGAGAGGGATTATTTTTAGTTCATCAAGAAATTCCAAAAGTGTCAGATTCATGGAAATGTCATCCACACACCAGTGCAGGAACCTCACCCTTTTGCATCAACATGGCCCTTTTGTTAATGGGGATTGGACCTCGTAGGCAAGATTCATCCATCTTCATCAAATGGACACAAGTTCATTATCACAACCATTGATCATTTCATGAAATGGATTGAAGTTGTCCCTCTAACCACCATCACAAGAAAACAAATCTCCTCATTCATCTTGAACTACATCATTTGTAGATATGGCATCCCTCAATCTATCATCACTAACAATGACAGACCTTTCAAAAATTAGGACATTGAAGAAATTTGCAAGAAATTTCACATCCAACACCGGTTTTCTACACCATATTATCCTCAAGGAAATGGTTAGGCAAAGGCCTCAAAAAAAAATATCTTGAAAATCTTAAAGAAAATCGTCAATGATGTTGGGCATGATTGGCATGTGCAACTGAAACCTACTCTATGGGTTTACAGAACCAACTTTTGTACCCCGACAAGAGCTACACCCTATGCTCTAGTCTATAGATCAGAAGCCATTCTACCTATTGAGGTTGAATTGCTATCACTTTATGTGTCGCTAAAAGGGATCATTTAAGATGAGGATTACAAAGTTTCTAGGTTACAGGAATTGGAACTCCTAGATGAGCATTGTCAGCATGCAGTGGATCACCTTAAAGAATATCAATAGAGGATATCCAAAAGCTACAACCATAGAGTCAAGCCTAGAACATTTTAGGTTAGCGATTTAGTCTTGAAAGAGAACCCCCGTAATCAACAAAATTGAGAGAAGGGGAAATTTGAACCAAACTAGCTAGGTCCCTTTGTCATTGTGTCAGCCTTTAGAACAAGAGCATATCAATTGTCCACACTAGAATGGGATTTTTTTGATGAACCCCTCAATAGCCTACATCTAAAGAAGTTCTACACTTGAATCATCTAATGTATCAAAAAAGGGTCATGAAAAATACCAAAAACATTAGAAAATATCCTAAAAAAATGGTTGCCTTGATGAAAACCTACCAAACAGGCATCTTGGTAACAACAAAAAATTAGAAAAAGAGAAAAATAGAAAAAAAGTGAAAAATAAAAAAGATAAAAAAAATCATAAAATCTAAAAAAGTGTAATAAAAACAACTAGTGAAAACTTGGCAACATGCACTATTTGTGATCAGTTAGCTTTCCCATCTATTTGAGCATGTCGACCATTCACTTTTGCCATCCATCTACCTATCCTCGGAAAGCACCATGTACATATCCTGGCATCATGGTCATGTCTCACCCTAAACTGGGAGAAAAATCCTAAACTCACTGGGGGCAATAAAATTTGAGCATGAACCAATGGAAAAACAGCAGCAGTACAACACCAACCAAAGCAATGATCATAGTGCCACTCAACATTGAACATCAAGATCACAAACATGAACATATCAAACATCCAAATCAATCAAATCAATAGCAAACTTCAAATGGAAAATGTTCTTCTGAATCTTGGGTTTATCATGTCACACTTGAATGTTCAATTGTTGAAATTTTATTTTTGTTATCATATCTCTAGAGCCCCTTGATGATGTATCGAACTAGAAGAGTTAGGAAATAATTTATTTTTTTTGTATTTGTTATGAAATAACTTGCACAATAGAAGACTATGATATGAAATATGCTGCAAATACTTGATAATAACTGAGAATAACAAGCCACTTTGAGGAGGGAAACCTCCAAATATCTCTAATAAGAACACACTTCACAACATGATGAAATAAGACTCACAACCTCCTATATATACCTATTTATGCCTTGGATATCACCTAGGCTGACTTAAACACCACTATATAAGACCTAAGTTGACCCAACCAACTAATTAATAATATAATAATGATAACATGACTTGATTAGGAGTTAAGATAACCACAAGCCGACTATTCATAACCCAATGTACACCAACATTAAGGTCATAACATGCCCCCCTTCTTCAAAGAAGCATTGTCCTCAATGCTAATTAAGTTTGTATTCTTTTGAATGAACTCCTCCTCCCATGTGGCATCTTCAACTGGTAAATTATTCCATTGGATGAGATACTCAGTGAGAGTTATATTCCTTAGCTTATTTGTGTGTTTTTGATGAATGCATTCTAGTTCCAAAATGATTCTACCTTCTTCATCAAGCTATGGTAGTATTGTTTGAGTTGGAAGATTATGCCCAATTACCTTCTTCAAACAGGAAACATGAAAAATTGGATGTATCTTTGTTGTTGGTGACAACTCTAGCTTGTAGGAAACACTATCGATCTTTTGCATGATTTGGAATGGTCCATAATACCTTGGAGACAAATTATTATTATTATTATTTTGCTTCAGTGATATTTTCTTATATGGCTGCAATCTCAAGAAGACCTAATCCCCAACTTCAAAACTTATTTCACTACAATGCTGGTCTACCTATTGTTTCATTCAATTTTGTGTCATGGCTAAATTCTCCTTGAGTCCTGAAAGCACTTGTTGTTGATGAATAAAGTGGTCCTCAACTGCCTAAAGTCTTGGTGACACCTTTATTGATGATGTGATGGAAGGAGGATGATATCCATAAAGTGCCAAAAATGGAGACATTTTTTATGAGCTATTAAAATAAGTGTTATACTACCATTCTACAAGTGGTAGCCAATCTACCCATTGAAACTATTTCTCTGAAGTGAAACAACATAGATATCCTTCCAAACACTTATTAACAATCTCATTTTTCCCATATGATTGAGGGTGGTATGAAGAGCTATGAGCCAATTGAGTACCCAAACATGAGAATAAATCTTTCCAAAAGTGACTAGTGAAGATAGGATCATGATCACTAACAATAACCTTAGGTGTACCATGTAGCTTTTGAATATTCTCCAAAAATTATTTTTCCACTACACTTGTAAAAGGATGTGATAATGCAATGAAATTTGCATATTTAGTGAGGCGATCAACTACTACCATGAAGACATTTTGACCTTTAGATTTTGGAAGCCCTATGATGAAGTCCATGGATACCTCTTCCCAATGCTAGCTAGGAATAGATAAGGCCTACAAGAGACCTATTATCTTAATTGTCTCCCCTTTATTCTTTTGACAAACTAAACATTCAACCACAAATTTTTGAACATCACCTTTTAGCCCTTCCCAAAAAAATTCTTGCTTGACTCAATGATATGTCTTCAAAAATCTTGAATAACCACCAACTAGAGACTCATGCAGCTCTATGAGAATCTTGTGTTTAAGAGTGGAATTCTTGTAGAGATACAAATGCTCTTTATACCAAAGAGTATCTCCCTTCCAGCAAAACTTATCTGAACTACTACAATCACGTTTTAATTGTTGGATGAGATTACTTGTCACAACATCATTTTTCCACTTTACTTTGGCTTCCTCCACCCAATTTTCTTGTAATATTGAAAGGGAACACAATAAGGCTTCATCTTTCTCATCCTTCCTTGAAAGAGCATCTGCTATAATATTTTCCTTCCCTTTCTTATATACAATCTCAAAGTCATATCCTAACATCTTAGTGACCCATTTTTGTTGCTCTTCAGAAGATAGTCTTTGTTCCAAAAAATATTTTAGGCTAGATCATTATTTGTCTTAACCTTGAAGTGTCTACCCATTAGATAAGGCCTCCATTGTTTAACTGCATGAAGGATTGCTAGCATTTCTTTCTCATAAATAGGTTTTAGCTGATTCTTACCTTTTAATTGAAGACTCTCAAAAGAAATTGGTCGACCTTCTTGCATGAGAACTGCTCCTAGCCCATTTCCACAAGCATCACATTCCACAATGAATTCCTTGGTGAAGTTAGGAGTGGCAAGCATTGGAGTTGTACACATAACCTCCTTCAATCTCTCAAATCATGTATTAGCGGACTCGTTCCAATGAAAAGAATCCTTCTTCAATAGAGTGGTGAGGGGTTCTGCTATATGACCATAATTCTTCAAAAATATTCTATAGTACCCTGTCAATCCCAAGAAACCCCTCAGTTTCTTAATGTTTTTTGGAATAGGCCATTCCATGATAGCCTTAATTTTGTTAGGGTCCACCTTTACTCCATGTGAAACTATGTGTCCCAAATACTCCACCTTTTTAAGACCAAAAGCACACTTGGATGTCTTAGCATAGATTTGATGATCTTCAAGTATTTGTAATGCTTGATCCACATGTTACAAATCTTCTTCCCAAGTCTTGCTATAAATCAATATATCATCAAAGAATACTAGCACAAAATTTCTCAAGAACTTCTTAAAAATGGAATTCATTAGACTTTGGAATGTAGATGGTGCATTGGTAAGGCCAAATGGACCAAAAATTCATAATGACCCTCATGAATATGAAATTTTTTCTTACAAATATCTTCCTCCTTAATCTGAATTCAATGGTGATAACCAAATCTAATATCTAACTTGGTAAAATACATAGCTCCATTCAATTCATCTAGCAAATCATCAATGACTGGAATAGGAAACTTATCTTTAATGGTGAACATGTTGAGCACTCTATAATCTGGACACATGCACCAAGTGTCATCCTTCTTACATACCATCACCATAGGTGAGGAGTAAGCACTTTGGCTATGCCTGATAATTCCTACCTCTAGCATCTCCTCAACATTTTTTTCTATCTCACTCTTTTGTATGTGTGGTAACCTATAAGGCCTGATGTTCGATGGTTGGCTCCCTAGAACTAATTGTATGACATGATCATGATCCCTCTTAGGAGGAAGTCCTTTAGGCATATCTCCAAGAAAAACTAAGTGATGATCAATTATAGCTTGCAAATTTGGATGAATAGGAGCATAAGATTGAGAGACTTCTAATGAACATAGATGGGCCACAAATCCATCCACTCCTTTCTTAAGCAACTTTTGCATTTGATGAGAGCTTACCATTTGTGGGGATTTTTCCTTCAACCCCCTTAGCTCTACTACCCTTCCTTCTAATTGAAATCTCATGAATGTTTCTTAGAAGTTCATATCAATCGTTCCCAATGTAGTAAGCCATTGTACTCCCAAAACAATATCTACTACACCCATGGATATTGCATACATTGGGGTATCAAGTTGATCATCTCCCATGGATAATTTAATTCTATGACACTTCCTTGAAAAAATAATTGTACCACCATCTGCAATCAAAACCTAAAACTCTAGAGCTGGATATATAAAACAATTTAGACAAGCAATTAACTTTTTGTTGATGAAGTTATGAGTACTACCTGAGTCAATCAACACTGTTACTTTCTGCTTCTTTAAGAACCCCACCACCTTGAGAGTTTGTGGAGAACTAAAACCTAAGATTGCATGACAAGAGATGATTGGTTGAGAATCATGTGTTTCCTCATTTGACTTCCTTCCATCCTCTAGTATGGGTTCCTCCTCTTCTTCCTCAATTGGACCTTCAATATAGAACAATTTCTTTTCATTGCATTTATGGCCTTGAATGTATTTTCTATCACAATTGAAACACAACCCTTTTTCTCTTTTCTCCTAAATTTTTTATGGATTCAAGCTAGTAGGTTGTGTTGAATATCCTTTTTCTCTTGTCACATTAGCCCCTTGCTTCTTAGGAATCAAATACTTCTCCTCTACCTTGTGTGCTAAGATAAAAGACTCATTTATAGAGCTAGAGCTAAACATGCATACCTCATGTTGAATGTGATCCTTGAGACCCCCTAAGAATAAATCATTCAAGTTCTCAGTTGTAATTGTATCCACTCTTAAGGATAGATTTTGGAATTGTTGAATATAATCCTTAATTGATCTTGTTTATTGAAGTTTGGCAAGCTGGTTGAAGAAGTTGTTTGTCATGCTATTGCTATATTGTGCTTGGGGTTCCTTCATAAAAATTGACCATTAGACAGTGAGCCCCTTCTTCCTTCTATGAGTGCAAATCCAACGATACCAAATGAATTTATCTAGTTCTAGATATAGGGAAGCCATTGTGACCTTTTGTCCATTTGGGATTTGGTGTACTTCAAAAAAATTATCCATTTGGTTTATCCATGTTAGAGGATCCTTGCCATCAAACTTGCACATATCCACCTTTGGAAATAAATTCCTAGATCCCATAGGAGTATTAAAACTTGTGTCAATGTTAGTTGACCTATAATTTTCACCTTGGTTGCTTGAGAACTCCTTTCTTAGTTTAGTCATAAAGGCACTTAACATGTTTTGTATATCTAATATATCTCCTCTTAAGTCACACATATACATCTGCATTGAGGAAATTTCTTCCTTGACCTTACTGATTTACTCATTAGGAGTAATATCCTCTATTTTTACCCCATCCTTATCAAGATTCTTCCTTGGAGTGTCAACATTCTTTTTTCCCCTTATTACAGGCCCATCATGATGGGAACCAATAATTTTGAAATAAATCACACAAATAAAACTTAAATTATCTAAAATTTTTACTGTAACTTACTAGGGCCAAAATAACTCTCACCTAGGAAAATTTCCAAGAAATAAGCAGATTTGCAACCTTGAGAGTGATATTTGTGAAAACCTTAATTTTTCAATAACTTGCTTATTTTTAATCCAATTCCTCAAAATTTTTTATTGTAAGCTCCTATATTATTTCTTCAAAAACATAATGAGAACACACTTCACAACATGATGATGAAATAAGACTCACAACTTCCTATATATACCTATTTATGCCTAGGATATCACCCAGGCCGACTTAGACACACCCCTATATAAGACCTAGGCTGACTCAACCAACTAAATAATAATATAATAATGATAACATGACTTGATTAGGAGTTAAGATAGCCACAAGTTGAATATTCATAACCTGATGTACACCAACATTAAGGGTGTAGCAGTCTGCTATCTGTGAGTTGATCATTATTATTGTGCAAATTGTCATGGGATGTGCTCTACAAAGTATCACTAATGACATTCTGAATTTGCATAGGAAAATGGTTAACTCTTGTCTATTTATGCATGCAATACTCAAGTCATCTAGGTTTAATTATACTGAGATGCTTGTGTTAACTTGCACTATCAAACATCATGGAAGTAGTACTCAGGTCATCATGGTCTAAATATACCATCAATGCTTGTACTCACTTTCAACATTTTAACATCCCAATGATGATAAAAAGCATGAAGAATCAACTGTTACGAATGACAACTTTTGCATACGAGATATGCATGGTTAGAGTAGATTGCATCCGTGTTAGTTTGCATTTGTATTTATGTGGTTTCCAAAGCTACAACAATGATGCTATCTCTTGCATTAAGGGATTGAGTACACTCGACATTGCCAAAAACACATCATTTTCATATAGTTACACATCACTTACATTATCATTTGCATCAATTAGAAAATATTCTCATTTAGTTGCATATCACTTGTATCATCATTTGAATACATTAGAAAACATTACAACATCATTCATACATCCATGCATCACATCATAATATTTGCATCGGAAAACACAAAAAGACGTGCATCACATCTCATTTACCTAATAAAAATCATTTCATATAGTGGCATTAGGAAAGTGGTTCACTAAGATTAAATGAGTGAGTCTCTTCAAATTTCCAAAAGAATTGGGAAATATGTTAGGTTTTGTAAAAGCTTAATTTAACAAAGAATCAACTGACGACAACCTTCTCACAACTCTTGGAAGTTGGATAGATTCACTCATTTAAGCTTAAGACCCTATAACACAATCATTTGCATCACATAATCATAATTCATCATTACAAAGCATCATAAATATCATTTACATAATCATTACATCCATACATAATCAATATGAACATCACATTTCATCACATATCATTATTGCATAATCAAATCCATCTCAAATAGCATAAAACATCATTTGCATAAATCCATAACACATATAGAATCATCCATCATTGCATTATCATACCATATCATCATTGCATACATTCTCATAGAATTAGGTACCATCACACAATCATTTCATATACACATTCATTCATTACATCATTTATTTGCATAAAAAAAGTACAAAAATATAAAATCCATCACATAACATATCATCATCATCATAAATCATCATAGAAATTAAATGCATCTGTCACATAGCATATCATCAACATATATTTACATTAAATACATAAATTAATGATACAATCATTCAAGGAAAAATAACAACAGGTCTTTAGATACATTATGAAGATAGTAGATAAATAATTTGAATAGAATTAACATATATACTAAATCCTTAACTATTATACTGTAAAGACATCACTGAATTATGATTAAATAATTTCAATAGAAGGCCAAATAATTACCATGAACTTTCTCTCCTACATCACTGTTCATTAACGTGTACTACCTAACTCTAAATATATTAGTTGCAAGAACCTCAAATTACCTTCTTTATCATTATAACATGTCTGAACTAATTATGTTGGATCCTGTACCTAGCAGATATTAGCCTTACATTTTTCCACTTCCTCTAGAAAGAAAAATATCATAAGAAACTAAGCATTGTTTGTCTTTCTAAAAGACAATGCAACAATAAGGCTATAATATTCTTGGCAAGTATTCAACCTATAATTTTTTACAACACTCAATGAGGAGACTAATTTATTTGCAGTTAAAATAAAGTGATAAAACTGATGGCAATAGTTCTATCTACCTTCAAATGAGTTCATTGGCACATATTACTTCAACTTGTCAAAACGTATAGCATAAAAAGATAGTTTTTTTTTTTAAATTGAAAGATATCCAAACCCATTTTCTATTTGAAAGCTACCATCTGTAATGATAGAGAAAGGAAATATTTTTCTAAAGCTTACCTGTGAATTGCTCTTTTCAGATCTTCAGCATAGCTTCCCCAATTGTTTCTTTTTCTCACCTTCTCTTATGAAGAGAATCTGATTGCCTTCAAAACATGGCTTGGTAAATTAGAGGGAAGAAGTAAACATAACAGTGAAAACATGGCCAGAAAATACCAAATAGATGTACAACCCAAATGTGTGCTCAATCTTTCATATGATAAAAAAATGTACAAGAATGTTATTCTGCGTATGATTCAGATCACATTCACGTCCCAGCAAATCTATTCGAAATTGGAGAAATTGGTTTCCATAGCCTTTGTCAGCATCCATCAAAGCATAAAAGTGTAGAGGAATTTACTAGATGTTGTAGTTGCAAATGCCTTAGCAGCCATGTATGCAAAATGCAAAGAGTAGAAACGTGGTGAAAATTGCAGAATATTCCTCTCCAGCTATCATGTTGTGTGTGTTTGTTTTACTTACATGGTTTATGACACAAGCATTCGTCTACTGATCTTGTTGAATTCTACATATATCATATGATTCCTTATATATGTTTTTAATATTTTTAGTGTTAAGGGTAACCAAAATATAAATATTTTTATATCATCTATATTCAATTGGAATAGTCTAAATGTTAAAAGGAATAAATTTTATCATGTGTGTGTATGCAAAAATATGGATATAAAATTATAGACTCATGCTTTTAACTAGATTCATGCATTTAATCCCATGCTCACAATAATGTGTGATATTGTTTTACTCAATATTATATCTTTTGGAGCATAATTTTATATACAAAAGGACCTTGGCATATTAATATGGCAATTTGAGAACTATAATCATTGCTAAAATCTTTCACGGTAATATGTGACTATGATTTCACATCAAAATATGGATTGAAGTTTATCCATTTAGAAAATAAGAAGGATTAATTCTATGCTTTAATTTGAGCTTAATACTCAGTCAATCATGATCTATTGCATATAATTTTCATTGTGAAGAGAAAATGATGAATTATTAAATCCTAAAAATGTTATATAATAAGTTGTTTGTTGGGGTGGCCGTAATTTTATAACTACTTGGAATACATATTAGAAAGGATGACACGCTCTAAATATGACTTATTTTCTTTGAGTTGTCTTACATACTACATGGTGTCATTTTTCTTTAAGTAGTTAGTTTCTTTAATTAGTCATTTATAGCTTATCTTGTAGATTTTACATGGTTGAAGCTAACCTAGGAGTTGCTACATATGAATGATATGATAATTGTTGATATCATGAGATGTCTCTTGGATAATGAATGGGTGGTCATATTAGTAGTATTGTGTGAATTTTTTGTGCATAATAAAGCAATATTGGTACCATTAATATATATGAAAGTATATTTGATAATCTTATTTATATTGTGTAAACATGAATCAAGACTTACCCATGATTTATCATGGAAAAATTCATGGCCAAGGGCATGTGTTTGTGAAAATATTAATGTCTTGTGAAAGAGACATAGTGGTTGTCTACACATGTTCTAGTCTCTTCCTATGAAATAGGATCTTATAACTTTGCATGCATAGGGTAGGGTACAATGATAGGGTCAATTAAATCCATGTTCTCCTCCACTTCCTTCCATTTTTCGAACACCTATATTATTATTTGCTTTTACACTCAAGGAAGACATCAAACCTAACAACGAAGATCATAATCAAAGCAACACATAAAATCAATGAAGACATGCTTAATATGGCAAGGCACACATTCATCCAATATTTAAGTTATATAATAATCAAATTGATATACAAATTAGTCAAATAATGAGGAGAATTAGGAAATGACAAGATTTAACATACAATGGGTGTTTGTTATGCCCACGGTACCATGTTTAAAATTCCCAAGGATCCTTAATGAACTAAATATACTAGAGCTTATGTGGCCCTTTATAAAAACTCATTTATAACCTTCTCTAATTCCTATTTATGCCTTCTTAAGTAAGGAATGACCAAGGCATGCTTAGATTCTAAAGCTAAAACCTTTTACCTCCTATTTAGTTGTCAAATTTATTTTTATTTATTGTTAATCTTAGATTTATAGCAACTAGTTACATTTATCTAATCATATTATTATTTGATGTTGAATTAAGCATCTTTATTTATTTTCCAAATATTACAAAATAACTCAAGTTAAGAGTAAATATTGGATTATAATTATTTTTCCTTGTAAACAAAAAGTAATATCCATTATATAATTCATGAATCAATTTTATATTGCAAGTTATGTGAAAGGCTAACCAAACAAATAAATTATTAATAAATCTATTGGATTCCTCAAACATTATTCAATTAGTAAATCCTACTATATAATATAGATTACAACTAATTGAAAATAACACTTTGTTTCTATTACTAACATCTATAACTTTGTGATAATAGAATATAACAAGGTAAGAAAAGTACTTACTTGATGCACTTGTACAACAATGCCATAAGGTTAAGCAATATGCACTAGTATCACATTTAAATTATCCTAAACACTAATCTAGGTGGATCTTTAGAACTTGAAAATTGAAGTGTTCCAATTTCTCTTAAAAGTGATGCCATCATGGAGAGCTTGACGAACTGAATCTGGCGTAGCTTGAACAGGCTCAAAAGGAGTTTGTTTGCTCAAGTTATGCATAGTCAAAGATTTGGTCAAACTTGGACTAGGAGGCCATCCAGAAGGCAAAAAATTTGACCAAATTAGAATCAGTCGGAAGTGATGTCAATTCGAAGGGCTCGACAAAAAGAACCCAACAATGTTCGTTTCATCAAAATTTGAGCCCCTACATGTGAGATATCGCCAATCAAAGCTTAGTCAAATGTTGGTCAACTTAGGTACCAGGGGCAAGAAAAAAGGTGAAAAATGCATCATCACCAAATTGATTGAAGTCAACATCATCGCAAAGAGCTCTTCGAGAGTTTTCTGATGACGTTTGTTTTGTCAAAACCAGAGCAAGTATGTGGAAGATATTATCGGTCAAAGTTCTAGGGTTGACTTTGGGTATAGCTAATGACATCAGCATGTTGATGTGGCATGACCATATTGTGTGGCGCTGATGTAGACCAATAGCATCTTGACATGTTGCAACCGTACGGTGAGCTGGCAGGATGAGTTGGCAGGTGACATAACATATGAGTTAGCGTTGATGTGGCATCTGTATGATAGCTGGTAGTTGACTGGATGGTGACAATGAATCAAATCTCACCACGTGGCACAATGAGGATGTGTTACATGGCCCCTCATTTCCTCCTCTGGTCAGTTGATTGAAATTTTCTATCAATTTTTTTGTGGGGTTTTGATCTCACAACCTCCACCCAACAAACTCTATGGTCTGTCGTTACGCCTGCGCATTAAGTGCTTACTATGTATACAAGCCAGTTTCTTTTGTTATCATTATGTTTGAAGTTGGAGGATAAAAGGCAGCCGATGGATTTTGAACCCTCAACCAATGGGCTAGTAAAATCTTTGAATATTGTTGCACCATGCAACATGTTTAACATATGGGAGGCACGAGCTTTATATAACTTGAATGTAGCCCAAATATTTTAACTATATAACTAAAAAGGTTATTAGTTAAGTCTAAACCTAAAATGGAAAAAAAAAAACCCGAAATAAATCAAACAAATCCCAATCCAAAAAATGAAATAAATCATGGGCTTCAAAACAAATTTAATATTTTTAGGGGATTTGTTTTGATAAGGGCAATTTTTCAAATTTTATGGTTTTCTACCATATTTGGAAAAATTCACATATAAAAAGGGGTGAGTAGGCCAAGTGAAATATATCATCCATCAGTTGATCATTCTTCATTGTATCCAATTCCTCATTCCATTCTATTAGCCTTGTGAGCTTTTTGTGAGAGAATTTGGGGAAATAAAGGATTTGAGAAGAATACGATTTTGAGTCTATAGTAGGTCCTATTTTTAGGAAAAGTTAGTTTTCTTACTCTTTGTTAATCATCCCTAGCTTGGAGAGCTTTTGAGAGGGGTTTGAGTGAGATACTTTTTGGGACTTTGTGGATAGGCTACAGATAAATTGTAAAACAGTGTTGCAAGAGGCTCTGTTGGAGATTGTACTGCCAGTTCAGAACATTTCAATAGATTGGTCACTTAGTTGAGCTAGACCCGAAGATGTAGTCCACTCGGAAAAACTCCGTAATCAAATTGGTGTCTTCTTTTCTCTCTCTTTTTTCTATGTTTTGGATTTTCTTTGTTTAATGCTCCCGCTACTCCATTGTTGATGTCTTTACACCTTTGTGCATAATCACTTAGCAACTTTTTTCATAGATACCTTCTACTTTTCAGATCAAACACTCACCAATATTCATTAGTATACACACACAAAATCTCATTTACAATAGTAAACATAGTCTAGGGCCAATAGAAAAGAAACTTATAAAGACACATGTCAATCCCTAGGAGGATATATGAAATGGTACGAATGAAAGATTTATTGTTTAAATCTACCAATTAAGGTGATGCACATTTGTATTCATAGAAACTAGAATCCATTAGCTTCTTCATAAGAACCAAAATAACTACAACTATTAGCTAATCACCAAATATGTCAAAGGTGGATCATTTCGATAACCAATCATTGTTATACAAAATCAATTACACTAAAAATTTAAATATTTCCCTCTTAGCTTTGAACAATCAAAAGTATCATCAAGTCAAATCACAACTTGATCCTATATCAATTCATTTATAATGTATTATGACAACATTGCTAGTAAAAACTAGGGAGTAAGACACACACATAGCTATACTCATTTGTGCCATGAATTTATGGTTATATGTTCAACCAAACATGACCAATAAAAACTTTTGCAGCTATTGAAAAAAAGAAAGGGCAGGGCCTTACAATATGCATGCAAAATTATTGTCGCTATTCCATTCTTAGTTCTTTGACTCACTTAATTAGGAATAAAGTATTTCTTCCATATCTATAAAATGGATTTTATACACAATTATTTCTTCTTTGAAACCAAAACAGGAGAAAATACCTAGATATATTGGGAGATATCACACTTTATCAAATTCTTTGCATAGAATCAGCACCTCCTTTGTAGAGGATTAGACTTCAACCATATGAAGTCACTCCCACCAGCTAATTTCACTTTAAGATTCCTTGTCTTTCAATACTTTCATTGGTACAGAGTTTTTCGAAGTCACCACCCACTTTTAGTGAGAACTTTGTATTAAGAACATCTATGACTCTATCAAGGAAAACTAATGTATTGCATATATTTTATCAAATAACTTCCCCAATGGAGTTTCCATTTCTGTTGGTTATTTTTTTAGAACCAAACTTAATCTCATTCCTTACCTATGAATCTTCCAAAACTCAATTATCAGCAAGGTTGAGGATTGGCCAACACTTAAGTGAACCATTTAGAACCCCAAATCTTCTCTTTTAGCTTTGTGAGATCCAAGAGGGTAATCAAATTCATGCTCCTAATATCCCTACTTGATCAAGAGAATTTCCATACACAAATGTATTCCCTAGGAAGCGCAAATAAACCAACATCATTTAAGGCTTAGCAGACCTCTTATGAAGTTGTTATTTATTTCAAGGAATAAACTAATGCTAAAGGTTTGTATGGTGTAATTTTAAGTATGTTGTGAATTCATTTCCATTCTATATATCTAGCCAAGTTTATCACTAGCTCAGTCAACCACAAGATAAATTAACGAAAAGACTAGTGCCTAATCTGAGGGAAAAATGGAGTCATATTTTGTAATCAATCAATAATACGACTATAATTTAACATCAATAATTAGGGGACTATTAGCATTCTACTTTGTGGCATCCAACTCTCTACATTTTAAAACATTGCTTCCTTACCAAATCCTATATCATTTTCCCATAAAGTAATGGCCTCATTTTAGCATTAAATCAACTCATTGAATTGAAGCACAAATAAAACAATTCATTTAGTGCAAATGACATAAGACATAAAATTATAATTAACAATTTCATTCATAGCTTGAAAGAAAATAGACAGGAGAGCACATATTTTAGAACTAAGATTCTCTTTCATTACTAATATTGCTTTGTAAAACTATTTTTAAGATCATCATACAGTATGAATTATGCCCTAGATTGGCTTCTAATATATTCACTAACTTATCTATTTACTTTTTGTTGCTCTCTGAGCATAGCTATCACCTAGGCCTTTCTTAGACTCAAAATACTCTGAACTCCTTAACTTTAGCCATGAAATCCCCTTTATAAATAGGGGAGCAACAAGGATCCAACTGAGTTACAATTTCATTTCACTTCATTTCAAAACCTAATTTCAATTGATTTTTTAGAAATTTCCCAAGTGGTTTTATGCAATCATTTGAGAATAGGGGAAGACAAAAGACAAAACACACACGTAGGGTACCATTAATCATTGTCATCATGTCCACGTTGAACAAAAATATTCATGTATCATATTAGTCAGAGGACCTCCACATCAGCATAGAAGAGTTAAAGACCAAAACCATGGAAATATTGAAAAGAACACCTCCTATGTAAAGACCATGGTGTCATAAAAAAAACAAGGAGAAGAATCTATTCCAAGTCATTAGCATCAAAGTATACTTGACCACTCCTTGTTCATGATGAAATTGGAGGAACCATCACCACATCTTCATCAGAGCTCTCATACGACACTAGAGAGAGAAGATATTGGCCATATCTTGAGTTGGTGTCACCTTCAACATCTGAAGGACTATCAGAGAGCACAATGGGAGAATTGTGTTTTCCTTGGCAAGCCCTATGACTCTTGTCTTTTCTCTTGGCTCTCTTCACATGCTTAGCCTACTCCTTGCCTTTAAACTTGACCAATTCTTCTGAAATAGTATTGTTTCTTAAGTTATAAGTGCTCTGGACAATTGGCTTCTTCTTGTGGCCTCGATCCCTCCTCTTACTCTTTGAAACCTTAGGGGATGCCTAGTTATCTTGCTTAGCTATATACATATCCTCACAAAACTCAAGCACATTAAGCTAGCTAGACCTCCTAACAAGATGAATTGGCACACTAGTCTTTCCCATCTCTAAAATGAGCAGAAATTGACAAATTTAAAGACTCTAAATCAAAGTTGCAGGGAAACAACCCTACAAACTTAAACAATTACAATCAGTCCCAAAAAGGAATTCCTAAAAGGACTAGAGTATGAATGGTAGAGAGCCCAATTTAAGACTAACTCACCTAGGACAAGAACATTCACTATTCAACTTAGGGAAAATTAACACCCTCACACTTCTTCACTAACCCACACCTCACATTTAATGTAGACTGGAAAGATGGTGAAAATGAGTAGCAAGCAATCTGCATTAAATAGATAATTTGGAGCATGCAGAAATTAATGAGTCAAGAACTCCTTGTGTGAGCGAGTTGATAACTTAGTAGCTCAACTTGGAATCTGGGCCATCAATCTTAAAACATTTAAAACTTCATCCATGGAAATCATGAGCATCATTTTTTGGCCTTTAGCAACTTGTTCCTAGAAAACAACGATGCCACCTCAAATGTTGCCACATTTTCCCTTAATCTTGATTAATCATACATGATCTAACAATTAACATGCATTGCCAACTCAATCTATGCTCCTTCATTAAAATTGGTGAAGTACATAAAACTAGCATTTTGAAGAGAAAGTTCCTTATATACTTCATCGCTCATCATGAGCCTCCCCAAATTCTAGGGTGCAATTAGCTATGATGGTATTGCCACAATGAAGTTTAGCCTATTAGATCATCTTTCCTTAAAGCCACATCAATGGTTCTCCACTCATACTCATCCCACTACTTTCCTTTTTTCTTTATATGATGTCCTCAGGATTTTGCCACATTGCCCCTTCCAGTAATAGTTGTTACCTATTGCTAATACATCTCATCCTTCATCAGCTCCATCAGCGATGTAAGCATCCATGCAATGAAATCTTAGCCCTTGGATCTATGGCCCATCCTTGATCACTTTCATTTTCCCATCGTACATCACTAATTTAACTTTGCACTTTGGATCTTATTAGCGACGAGAGATACAATGAAGAAGCTAGGTTAAGACATGTACACCTGCATGAGAATAAACAATACAATAGACATTGCACATGAGATTTATTTAAATTAGCAAAAGAAACTTGAACGGATAACTCCATCACTCATTGTTGTTTTGAAACTTAAGCTTTGGAATGAATCCACGTTGAGTGATTAAATAAAAAAGCACCAGGCCATCGCTCATTGCTAATTCTCCTTATATAGTTTGCAAGAAATTAGCGATGAGAGATCTACATAATAGTATTGAAAACGTGTATCATGTATCACTAATATAGAACTTAGCACTCAAAACTCATCCACGATACGCAATGCATGGGAGATCCATCATATCGCTTATCACTATTTTGAAACTTACCATTTCATAACCATCTATGATGAGCGATGAAGCTAAGAACATAAGATCGGAGGCCATCACTTCTCACTATTATAATATTCAGGGCTCAAAATCCATTAGTGATAGGTGAACCCTCAACAATACAAGAAGAAGAAAGGAGCATTTCCCATCACACATTGATATCAAGAGCTCTAGAAGCTATCTATGATGAGTGAAACAAATAAATATTGCTCATCACTTATCACCAATTCAAAACATACACTCTAGAAGTAATATGGGATGAGAGATGAAGAGAAATACTAAGTTAAAACTTTTAATCACATGCTCATAAGTTTTTCTAATGAAGGGGACCCTCCAGGATGATACGAGAGAAAGAACTCAAAAACCTCTAATTCAAAATTCAAAGGATGTAAAGGTCAAAAAGGATCTTTACTTAGCCTTATAAAAATAAGAAACTTAGACCTAGGCATGGGGGTGGATTACCTGACAACCATGGATGGCATAAGATGTTTTTATGTGACTGGCAATGGGCAACAGGAAGTCAACAACAAAATAGAATGTTTCAAGCATTCAGAGCCAAGGGTTTCTTAAGGAAATATTCTTATCCAATGCAATAACCCTTCAATAGTGATGACAAACAGAACCCTATGCCCTCAGATATCAACCCAATATTCAAATATAAGAAGGATTTGAGATAGAACGTAAAAAATTTGTAGGCTCTATAGAGTTGTTAGGATTCAAGCATATTGGAGCAATAAACATTAACAATTATATATAGATTAAATAACCTAAAAATATCAATAAAGAATAAGACAAAATAGATCAACACAAAAATTTAATATAGTTCACCCAATATGGGCTACATCCATAGAAACTTAGCCACCCAATGATTTTATTATCTATTACATAGCATATTACAATCTCACAAATTCCATACTGCAACATACATGTCCTAGTCGCTTATGAAAATACTTTTGGAAGCTTCTAGAATTAGGGTTTTACAAAGTCATTTTTTTCACTTGACGTGTTAGCGAGAAAACCTTGACATGTTAATGAGTGTACAATATTTGCATGATCATTCATCACATATCAACAATTAGGTTAGTGCAAAATTTTTATAAGTGATTTCATACACAGTCTAAGACATATTTGCAAGTAAGCATTTGAGAAGAGTAGAGCAGTGAAGGAGAGAAGTAAAGTCTTTGAAGAATTTTCAAAAGCTCTTGCATGTGAAACCCTAAACATAAAGTAATTAAAAGTTATTTATAGTTCTATCTTTCCCTATGTTTTGAAAGTGGTTTAAATTTATTTCACAATGTATACACCACAAGTTGTATAGGTAGTGGATTTTTCCTGACCCAAATTCAAATGGTATCTCAAAAAATCCCTATTAGATGATTCAAATGATATGTTTTTGCACATCCCACATGGGGTTCTACACATAGAAGACATGAGGGTTTATATACATGTAAAGTTGAAAGAATATGATCATGGAAAAATGGGTGATGTGTGGGTTAATGAACTCACTCGAAACAACTTCAAACTAAAAATAGAATTTGAGAGCTTGGAGGAAAAGAAGCTCAATGTGTGGCATTACTTTCCCAACTTTAGTCATGATGATGCATGGGTAATATTCACCTTGAGTAGAATCCATGATATATTTTTCTGGCTTCAGACATACCCCACTTGGTCAACAAAGAGGTGATTAGAGTTGTTATAATTTTATGCTCAACCAGACCAGTTCTAATACTAAAGTATATAAAGAATGAAGTGGTAATAGAGCTAACTAGAGAAACATATGACAAGAGGGCTTTGATAATCAAGAACATTAGAGATTTGGTAGTCAAGTATGCATGAATGATAATCAACTACAAAATATATTTCACAAATAGGGGAAAATATGTATCAACAACCATCATTAATAAGCATATGAAATGGTTGTGAAGGGTGAAAATTGTGACTTGTGCAAGTTATTGAGGGCACAATTGATTTAGAATTTACAAAAGACAAATGATTCAAAATATCCTTTCAAATTTAGCACATTGATCATATGTTTGTTATTTTATTTCTTGAATGAGGTTTTTTAATACAAATAATATAGTTTTGTTGAAGGAAATGTTGATAGCTCATCAAATTAGAGACCACCTAAGGGGGTTAGGTAATGTGGAAACTTGGGAAGTGATATCATGGAGATTATTCAAGACATTTCAAAAGAATATGTGGGCTAGATAAAGGATTCCAAAGCATGGTGGAGAAATACAAGAATGATATCACATTCTTGGTAACAAAAGACTAGTGCATTATATAGGTTGTTGAGCCTAGGAATATTTGATCCAAGAGATGGGATATGAAATTACAGAGGAATAAATCATTGGATCAATTGAATTTATGCTGAGTAAACCAAAAGACACCTATGAAGAGAGGTATGGTACCTATGAGGAAAGTTCCATTCAAGTGCACATGGACCAAAGATAAAAAAAAAAAAAAGCAAACTAGTGGATAAGATGACTACAACATTTACGGAGGCAATGGGCCTCACAAAAGAACAAGTAGAGAAGGCTAAAGCCATGTTTGGCTCACTAGGAGGATCATCAACTGTCCAAAGATCTAGTAGAATAGCTATCACTGCTCTAGTTTCCCCAACGTCCTTTGGGACTAAGTTTGAAGAGAAAAGAAACCGGTCTACAAGTACTCAAGTGAAGGAGGCGACATCTCCAATAAAGCAAAAAAAGATGCCTATGAAAGAAAAGGCTACTTTGGAAAAACAGTAAACAAGCCTTGCAAGAAGAATAGTTAAAACCAAAGCAACAAGAGAAACATACTTGGGAATGAGCACTGATGATGATGAAGAAGAAGGACCACAATTGGTTTGGAAAAGGAAATCTAAAGCTTCACAAGGTGAAGCAAGTGCTAAAAGACAAAAGGTTGATATAGTGGAAAATGATAGTGAAGCAAAGATTGAAAAAGAAAAGGAGGGCTACAAGATACAAATGAGGGAGAAGAAGCCTGAGTCTGACAAAGAGAAGTCACTGGATGAAAAGAAAAAAAAAAGAGAAGAAAAATACCCTAGTAAGGACTCGTAGCCCTATGAAGTTAGATGCATTGTTCAATGGGATTGTGGAGCATGAAATTTTAGAAAAGGCTATTGCAATATATACTACTATTGATGACATAGATAAGGCAACCGCTGAAGAATCCATTGTAAATTACACTATTACTTTTGAAGTTAATATAAAGAACATTTAAAATCAGTTTGCTGAAGAATTAAGGAATGTATTATTTGCAAGAAGATAGGAGGAAATCGATGAAGAAACAAAATTGAGGTCTTTTACTTTTGAGAAGATTAGTGCACCTCTTTCAAATCAAAATAAAGCCACATTGTCTTAGGTTTATAATAAGGAGTTCCAAACTACGCAAATGGTAACCACCCTTATGAGAAGAGATTAGAATGATATTGAGAGGCTCCAGAATGAGCTTGTGGAGAAGGTTGTTGATTTTTCAAAAATGTTAGGAATGGCTCTATACACAAAAGAAAAACTACATGATGATATTCTAGTTCTAGATGTTAATGAAGTAGAAGAAATACAACATGATGATGCTCAATATGAGCATGCTATTGAAGAAGAGAATGTGTAGGATGACACTCTTTCAAATGTGGAAGAAAATTTTATTGGTGAAGAGAACATTGTAGGAGAAGGTACTATAGATGCTCCTCTAGTATGAGATAATACCACTGCAGATGTTAATGTTATAGAGTTATAGAAGGAGGATGCATCTATAATTCATAACTCCCCTCCTCTAGAACCAAAGATTAATACAAAGGATGCACAAAGAAACACAAAGATAAATATACCTTTGGATTTCTCTAATAAACCTATAGATTATGAGAAAAAGGATGTGAATTCATCTCATACTGATGAGAAAAAGGATGAGGAGACATCAATCAATGTTGAGAAGACAAATGAAAATAACGAAATTAGCATTGGTGACAAGGAAAAGGCTTTAGACAAGGAAGTTGTAGAAGCTAAGGAAAAGTTAGTTGGAGAATATTTTAGATCCTTTGGAGATCCATTGAAAAGTTTGTTAAGCATGCAGCTCCGATCTCAACCAATAGTTTCTACTTGATTGCTTCAACTTCTAATACAACAGGGGCAGGTTGATATGGAAAAAATATCTCACTATATAAGATTCAATTTTGTGATGCTTTGCATGCCTTTTCCCAAAAATAAGTATGACAAACACATCAGAAGAGTGCATAACTCATTGATGAGGTGGTAAAGATTCTATAGGAGAGCATAACTAGAGTAAGTAGTGATAACTCTTTATCTGGTATGGAGAATTTAAATTTTTTACTTCATTCTTTTAAAGAGTATTCTAGTGGGTTGAAAGAGAAATTGGTGAAAGAAATAGATAAAAAGGTGAATGACAAGAGATTGATGGACATAACTAAGAAATGTGCCTCCGCATACAACAAATTCTAAGATAATCTTAAAGGTGTACATGATCACTTGGCAAAAGACAAAATGTTATTTCAATTTTGTATGAAATGTCCAAGCCCCACCAAGAGCATAAGAGATGAGATGGACTCAATTGAGTCCCAAATTGATAAGGCATCAAGTGCCTATGATTTGACACAAGATATGGATGGGAGCACTAGGACCACAATAGAGAATCTGCACAAGTATATTTTCCAATTGCAAGTTCAAAAGGAGAAGATAATAATGCAATTTGGTAATATTAGGGATCTGGTAAATGCCAAATTCTTTCCTACCTCTAGTGCCCTATTGAGTGCAAAAAAGGAAACTAAGTTAGATATGGTACTCAACACCTTGGATGATGGTGAAGAATTTCTTATGAAGTTTGAGACTCTGAGCCACATGCTTGGCTTAGCCAAGAAGAGTTGGGAAGAAGGGAAGAAGGATTGGGAATCACATATTGAGAAGTTTCACAAGTCAAATACCTCTTCTAATTGATTATATTTCTTTTTATGCATTTTAGTTTGATTGATTAAATTCTAGTGTATATATGTGGATGTTATAAATAGTTTTCAAGTACAAGTTTTTATTTGGTATTGTTGTATAGCACCCTTAGGGGGAGTTCAACATTTTGTTACTCTCATCTATCAGGGGGAGTATGTATGTAATCCGATTGTGAGTGATGTCAAAGGGGGAACAAGAACAAAATATACACTAGTAGAATTTGAAAAATAGATGACTAGATGTGACTAAAAATTTTAGTCACGACAACTAAAAATGACTAAATTCTAGTCATTTTTTACAACACATCTTTAAATGACTAAATAAATGACTAATTTGATCGTTGGATAAATAATTAGTCATTTATTTAGTCACAATCCATTTGAATAGATCATTTAAGGAATCAATAATCAATAGTGCTATTCCCATAGTCCACCATGATGGGGTCAGAGAGGAAGCATGTTAGAGAGCCCTAACTTCAACACATACTCTCTAACATATTAACATACATATAGTTTTCTATCAGGGCAATCCTTGAACCTCCTTTAGGTGCAAGTATTAGTATATATTCCTCTCTCTATATAGAATTGTCTCCCCCTCTATCTCACTTTCTTTTTCCTAATCTCTCCATAGATCAATTAAACTATCATATTTTTTATATATTAATTATTAATTATTAATTATAATAATTTTATATTTATATTTAATAATTTTTATTATAGAATACAATATATAATAATAATATAACCTATATATATTATTAAAAATAATAATAAATATAATTAACCCATATATACTATTAAACATAATAATAAATATAATTATATTATATATAATTTAATTTGTATTACTATTATATTAAATATATATGATATATTAATTATATTTTGTATTATATTTATATATTAATTTTTGTATCATATACAAAAATTATTATTAATTATTAATTATAATAGGGTATGTGTAGGATCATCATGGAAAAAAAAGGCCGTTAAGTGGCAAAAATTTCAAAAAAATCAAAGTTGGGAAACTTGACATAAAAATTTGAGTAATTTATCTATATTATTTCAAAAATATGTAAGAATAGAATTTGTAGAAAATTGAATGTAGGTTCTAAACTACCAGGTTTATTTATTTATTTTAAAAATCTATTTGGTGAAATTTTGAAATTTCAATGCAATAGTACTTAAATTTTAGGAAAAAAATAAGTAGTAGGTGTCTATCTAACCACCCTAACCATAATAAAATGATAAAAAAAAATTATAATATTTTAGATATAAGTAGAGGACTCATGTCCCGATGTGATGCATATTTTTTTGTAATTTTTTTCCAAGTAAATAATTAATTATGAATTTTTAATTGTAACTTTTAAAAATTATAAAAACTCGTATGTCTGACCACCTTAACTTGATCAAAACTTCATGAAATTATTTTTTTTTAATACTATAGTATGCAAAGCATAGAATGTGACACATGTTTCAGATTAAAAAAATTGATACCATTTGAAAGCTATAGATGTTTTTCAATCAGCCTATCAATCAGGACTTTAGTCCTAATTCAAATAGAAAATGAATAATAATTATTTATTAAATTCAAAGTAAAGCATAATTTATATTGGTGGAAAGCTAAGAATCTCCTTTAAAAATCCTTTTTGTTTCATCAATTTTGGGTAAAAAAAATTTCTCAGCCACATGGGCCATCATATCACTTACATATCGCCACTTTTTGGCCCATCATGATCCTGCACATACCCAACAATTTCATATATGTATTTAACATGTCGTAATGTTAAAACCTAAATGTGCATTAATAATTTTCATTTTAATAAACATACTCTAAAACCTTTGTCGAAACCTTATTTTCAGGCGTAGCTCACCCAAATGGATAAGTGAAATGACATGCTTATCCTCTCTCTATAAATAGTTGAAGTTGGTTGGGTTCAAGATTTTCAATAAAGAATGATAGAGAATGGTAAGGAGATGTGTGTGACAAGAGCCATAGGATCCATTGTTATTTATCCCATTCCTACTCTGCTCAATAAGTGTTACATTGTTTGCAAGTAGAAGTCTGGGCATGTGCAGGATCATGGTATGCCAAACAGGCCCTTAAGTGGCAAAAAATTCAGAAAAATCAGTGTTAGGAAACTTGACGTAAATATTTGAATAAGTTATCTATATTATTTCAAAAATATGTAAGAATAGAATTTGTAGAAAATTGAATGTAGTTTCTAAAATACTAGGTTTATTTAAAATAAATAAAATCTATTTGGTGAAAATTTGAAATTTCAATGTAGTAGTACTTAAATTTCAGGGAAAAATAAGAAGGTAGGTGTACGTACACCACCTAACCATAATAAAATGATAATATTTTTTGTAAGATTTTATATATAAGTAGAGGACTCATGTCGGATGTGATGCATATTTTTTGTAATTTTTTCCAAGTAAATAATTAATTATGAATTTTTATTACAACTTTTAGAAATATAAAAACTAGTGCATTGACCACCTTAACTTGGTCAAAATTCATGAAATTTAATTTTCTTTTTTTAATCCTATAGTATGTAAATCATATAATGTGGCATGTTTTGGATTCAAAAATATGATACCATTTGAAAGTTATAGATGTTTTCAATCACCTATCAATCAGGACTTTAGTCGTAATTCTAATAGAAAATGAATAATAATTATTTATTAAATTCAAATTAAATCATAATTTATATTTTTGGAAAGCTGAGAATCTACTCTAAAAACCCTTTTCGTTTCATTAATTTTGGGTGAAAAAAAAGTCGTCAGCCACATACCCTACAAATATTGCCACTTTTTGGCATACCATGATCCTGCACATAAATTTGCATAACTAGAGTAAGTATCAAATTCCTTTAGATGATTTTGAAGTATCAATGTATCCTATATAGGGTTTAGAATTATTTCTTTCAATTTTAAAAAATGCATAATTGATGTATTTTCCTATAGTTAGATAATATGGAGAAGATAGGGTATCTATGGGGTCTACCTGGTGCAAAGCAGAGGCTTAAGATAATGAAAGCAGACTTGTTAGAAGAAGGTAGATTTGATGAAGCAATAAATGGAGTGGATGGGGTGTTTCATACTACTTTCTGTATCGCAGTACCAAATGATCACAACTTCATGGTAGGTTTTCCTCCACCGGATTTTTCTTTTTCTTTTGTTTTTTTATTCTGATGACATAAATTGGTTTAGTTTTATTCTCCGTGAAATGTATTTCCAAGTAGGAGGCCTTCATTAATCCTAGTGTGAATGGGACTCTCAATGTCATCAAGTCTTGTTCAAGATAACCCTTTATAAAGAGAGTCGTGCTTACATCCTCTTGCTCAACTATCAGATATGACTACAATACTCAAGAGATTTCTCTTTTAGATGAGTCCCACTAGAGCAATCGAGAATATTGCAAATAATATAATGTAAGTATAAATACCTTCCTATGAAGATTATATTTCACCGGTTACAAGCATTGAATTGCTTGTACAAGAGTAATTAATAGGCACTGCTTGCTGTGAGTATAAGATTAAAATTGATTATCTTGGTATAAATAGAAAAAAGACCCAAAATATCTCCATAAACTTATCCATGAAAGCTTTTACTTCTTAGGTTCAATTCGCATCAACATAATTCTAAATTTAGGGTATGTTTTTCCTACAATTTTGGTATGCATATGCAAAAAATCTTGCTAAGAAAGACGCCTCGAAGTATGCAGAGGGGTAGGGCCTCGATCTAGTTGTGGTAAACCCGTCATTTGTTGTTGGGCCACTTCTTGCACCTGAACCTACCAGCACTCTTGCCTCATTCCTAAACATAATGAAAGGTTGGGCTACAGTTAAAAATTTGAGATCTGTGAGTATTTAAATGATTATTAAGTCATAGATTTTTTTTAAATGTGCATTTTATAAAAGGTTTGGAGGCTCTCTCATGAGCACGTTCCAAAAATAACATGAGCATGTTCATAATGGAACATAATTATCTTCCTAATTCAAAGGTTTTTTTTTTTGAGACGTGTTTCAAACCCTATAAGTGGATCATAGTTGATTTGAAGCTATCACTAATGAAGCCTTCTAACGAATTCATATATTTTTGCAATATTAACACTTAATACTTTATATTTTTCTTAAGAACTTATGGTATTGGCTTTTATATACTTCAAATATGAACTTAATTATGAATAAGAACTTAGAATATAAATGTTTTGTATGAATGCTTATTTTTGATAAATGCATGATTAAAATGATATTTAATGTGTGATTGTTTCATGATGGTGTGTATTTAATGCATAACTAGAAAAAGCATTTACTTATCAAAATCTAGTGCTAACCATTTCCCATTCAAAATGAGATTGGTGGCTAACCTTTTATAGCTCAGAATCCTTGTCCAAGTTACCTGTCAACCGAGCAGTAATTCCAACTATGCACATGTCCAATTATGAAGTTTTGTTTGGTGTTAATTGAAGATAGTTGCAAGATCTTCACAACCGTTTTCCCTATGCTCCATAATCTTTAATAGGATGGAGCTTGTTTACATTCCTACGTTTCCTTGTTTTCAAATAAGAGATGGATATATATATCTAGTCTCAAGTTAGTTCATTATTAGATTATCTTAGTTTTTTATTTCTAGTTTTTCTATGTTTCTCAATTCCTAGTTGAAACAATTTGTAATTTTCCTCTCTTTGGGAACATTTGATGAAAATAAAAAGAAGTTGATCCAAATTTTATGTTGGATCCCTCCAGAGGCAAAACAAGGCCCGCTCTACTAAAGGAAGGTGATTTTTTTATGTTTTTAGTTGATCTCCATTCATTTAAAACTTCATCTTTGTTCTTGGAATGGTTTTACAAATTGAATGTTAGAATAGATCTCAATCTTTCACTACAATCATAGATTGATTATTGTTTTAGTTAAATCTTAGATCGATTACTGTGTTAATTAAATCTTATAGATCAATTATTGTGTTAATTAAATAAAAAAATTATTTCAGTTTCCTTCCAGTTAACTAGATTGTAGAATAGATAGCCAGTTCAACATTGATGAATGATTATGTTTTTAAGGGAATCTGAGTAGAACATAAATTATTATTTGTCAAATTGAACAAATGAGGATTGGAATAGTTTGTTTTTAAAGTTATATTTAAATTCTAGATCTTGATTTAAGTAAATGCTAGATCCTTGTTGCCGATAAGGGTGTGGTTTGGTGGTCAAGTCGCTTGGTTGTAGTGGCAGCCACTAGGGTTCAAACCCTCACTGGGCCAAAGTGCTCATAGACCTTGTGCCTTCACTAGGCCATTGTGCTCGTGGGTTTGGTTGTTTCTTATGGTTTCTTGTACTAGTTCATAGCTCGGTTCAAAAGCATTTACCCCTAATAATATGGGTACGTTGCACCTTTTTTAAAAAAATGCTAGATCCTTGTTTTCTTGCAATTAGATTAAGTTAATCATCCAATGCTCACCATTTGATTTAGCTTGGAATATGACCTATCCCTATACGTCTCCTATTTTAAAGTAATTATGATTAAAAGATTTAGAATAAGTTAAGCAAGAGTAAGTTAGAAGAATAGTATAAGATAGTGTAGAGTTGCTTCCAATAAGAAAAGAACAACTTTGAACCACTCCTGATAAGGCGAAACCACAACAAACCCCACAAAACTGATCCAACTCTTACCATAGATAGCTTTAGACACCCCTGGGTTGACAAATAAAAGGTTAAATGATTAGGGAATTGTGACAACAATGAACCCTATCCATCATTTTTGGTGTCATTTTTGGGGAATATTTGGCGTTAAAAAATAAAATTTAAGCCTTAGGTGTTGGTAAAAATCTCTTTGTTAGTTGATGAACTCACAAAGAGAAAAAATTGGAAGATTTATAAGAAGAGATTTGATACCTTCTCCAGAAGGGTCTCCATCACACTCTTCAAGTTCATCATCTTCAAATTGAGTAGTCTTCATCCATTCAGAAGATATGGCAAACCAAGGAGGAGGAGATTGAGAAGAAGAGGTTCCTAACAAAACATTCTCTTTTCCTATTGCTCTTAATAGGGAAGTTAATGAACCACCCATGAAAAATATTTCACCCTCTATTTTGCTACATTTCGTGAGAAAAATTTGGAGGACCCTGATCAATTCTTGTTTGAATTTAAAGTATTATGTCAAACTTATGATTACACTTCTGATAATCAAAAGTTGAAGCTATTTCCATCCACTCTGAAGGAATTGGCCTTGTGTTGGGTCATGGGATTAAATTCCAATTCTATTCACTCTTTGGAAGAAATGGAAAGATTCTTTCTAGACATATACTAGTATTACTTTTGAGTTAGAGACATGAAAGAGGAGTTGTTTAAAATGAAATAGTTAGAAGAAGAAATTTAGAAGATTTTGTCGATAGATATGATTTTTTTTAAAAGATGTGGAAATGGGTTGGATGAAGAGATTAGTAAGTCCATTTTCTTAAAGGCATTGATGATGATTCAAGAGATTCCTTGAACTTAATAGGAAAAGGGGACATTAACAAACTTACCTTTGGAGATATAGTTGAGATTTGTAGAAACTATTCAAGGACAAGACCAAGCCTTACAAAGAAAAATAGGGGTTCCTCAACTGATGTTTCTAAGGTCATCGAAGAAATAGAAAATTTGAAAAATTATATCTTACTTCATTTTAGTTCTCAAGTTGAAAAAAAGAATAGTAGAAGCATTTGCTATATATTGTCCTAAATGTAGAGAAAAACATCCATTAAGGGAATGTCCTCTTAATTAGGTAGATTTGTGTGATATTTGTGAGAAGAGGAATTCTATTGTTAAATGTAATCTTCTTCCAGAGATTAAAAGTCATTTGATGAAAACTTCTCAATCCTTACCTTTGGAAGAAGAACTCAACTATATAGGACAAATGAAATTTAATCCTAAATTTGGAGGGCAATCTAATCCCAAAAACAATTCCAATTGGGGTTCAAATCAATAGAATAATCAATGGAATCCCCTCTGGTCAGTGGAATCCACAGTCTTAGTGGAATGCCTAACAAATGCCAGTTCCACCTCCTTTTATGTAAGCACCTTTGGGACCACCCTGGGGACAACTTAAATGGACTAATCCTCAATGGAACCAACCTCAATGGAAACCCTACCAATATCAATTGCAACCTAATCAACCTCAATGAAAACCTAATCAAGGAAATAATGCTCAGTGGAAAAACTAGGGACCAAAAAGACCTTGGAATAAAAATCAGTCACTTTTTCCTAGTTCCACACAACCTTGAAACTCTGAAGTAGTAAATCAACCTCAAATTCTAGCTTAGCTAGTTCCTAATCCTAAAATGTTAAACCTCAACAACTAGCTTACAATGTTGATCCTAATACAATTGGTTTAAATAATATTGATTTAAAAGATATTCAATTAAGAACTCGGTTAGTACCAACAAAACCTGATTTAAGAAAGGATGAACAACAACTAGATTTGATGAAAGATACATTGCAAAAAAATGAAGAAATTTCTTCTGAGAAGCAAGCACCATTTCCTGTACGATTTCAACAAGAATCGGTAGTTGGGAAACAATTCAAGGAGAAGCATGATGATTTAATGGATTCTCATATTATCATAGAGCTTAAAAAGATTAACATTGAGATTCCACTACCAAGATCTATCTGTGATATTCCTGAGATTAACCATGTGGTTAAGTCTTTATGTGTCAAAACACCTAGAAGGAAAAATAAATTACCTTCTACAATTAAAATGAGAGGGAAATGATCTAATGTTTTGTCAATGAAGTTGATCCCTCAGAAGTATGGTGATCCATGAAGCCTAGTGATTACCCTTAACATTAATGGAATTGAAGTTTCAAATTTCCTTATTGATTTAGGATCAAGTCGTTAATGTTATTACAACTGAAAAAGCTAGAAAATCAGGGATCACAGGTTTTCAACCAATAACTACAATCTTACAATTAGTGAATCAATCAATTGCAAAACCAGGAGTTCTTGAGGACGTCATTGTTACTATTGACACATGGGAATATCTTGTTGATTTCCTTGTCTTGAAAAATAAACAAAGAAAGATAGGCTATCCATTCATTTTGGGAAGACCTGTTGGAAACATTTGTTGCCCTTATTGATTGTAGGTCTAGAAGCATGACTATTTCTAATGGAAACAAACAAAAAGAGCTATGCCTTTACCCACCAACAAAACCATCTTTGTCATCTAAAAATCATAGCTGGACTACTTATTTTAGTTCAGAAGATGATGAGGTTTGAGAACTTGCTATGGTAACATTAGCAGAACATGTGGAACAATATCAAGAATGTATGGATGAAGAAGAAGGAAACCTTGAAGTTCATGATGTTATTGATGATCAAGATCACTGTCCTTTAACTAATATCATGAATTTTGATTCAGATCATAGCTAGTTACTCCATCAACTTTTTCCACATCATTGTCCTTTAAATACTTTGATTGGGGAACCCTTCACTCTTCAAAACAAGACTAAGAAAATTTTAGTACAAACTAACAAGCCCTTTCTCATTAATGCTTCCTTGTCAATAAAACAAGAAGATGATCTAAAAGAAATTTTAGGAAAGAATATTGAAGCATTTGCTTTGGATTATAAGGACATGAGAGGGATTCATCCTGATATTTGTACACATCATATTTACATTGAAGATTTTAAACTTGTAAGACAAGCTTAGAGAAGGATTAACCCTGCACAAAGAGATATAGTGAAGTTGGAGATAAAAAAATTGCTTAATGTAGGATTCATCTACCCTATCCTTGACAATCAATGGGTTTCTCCACTAGTCATAGTGCGTAAGAAAAATGGTAAGTAGAGAGTATGTGTGGATTACAGGGAATTGGAAAATGCTACTAAGAGAGACATTTTTTCCACTACTTTTCATAGATCAAATGTTGGATAAGTTATCAGGCAGAAGTTACTTTTCTTTTCTTGATGGTTTTAGTGGATACAATCAAATTTAGGTAGCTCTGGAAGATCAAGATAAGAAAACATTTTCTTGCCGATGGGGTACCTTTGCTTATAGAGTCTTACCTTTTGGATTATGTAATGCACCTACTACCTTCCAACATGTTGTTCTTGCCATTTTTGCAGATTTAACAACTTATGTTGAGGTATACATGGATGATTTTACAATTCATGTTAAAACTTATGCAAAATCATTGAATAATCTGAATAAAGTTTTGAATAGGTTCAAAGACCATAGGTTATCATTGAACACTAAAAAGAGTCTATTAATGATGACTAAAGGAATTGTGTTAGGAAATCATCTATCAAAAGAAGGAATCAAGGTAGACCCTAATAAAATTGAAATTATCTTGAAGATACCAGTACCTCAAAGTCAAACTGAAGTAAGAAGTTTTTTAGGACATGCTGGTTATTGTAGAATATTTATAGAAGGGTTTAGTAAGATTGCAGGTCCTTTTCTTAATTTGTTAAAAAAGGATTCAAAGTTTCTTTTGACTACAATGTGTCAACAATCTTTTGATGAAATAAAACAAGCCTTGACAACCGCACCTGTTATAGCTTGGCCAATCTGGGGAGAACCTTTTCATATAAATGGAGATGCATCTAACTTTTCTATCTGATTAGTTCTTGGACAAAAGGATGAATCGGGAGCAATGCATGCCATTTATTACATAAGCAAAAATCTTAACCCAGCTGAACATAATTACACTACTACTAAAAAAGAATTTTTAGTAGTTGTGTATGCTATTAACAAATTTAGACATTATATTACTAGTTATAAAACTTTTGTATATATAGACCATGCAACTATTCGATACCTAATGAATAAAGTTGTGGTGGGAGGACGCATCATTTGATGGTTGTTGTTATTACAAGAATTTCATATAACAATTATTGATAAGCCAAGTAAAGATAATGTTGTGGCTGATTACTTTTCTAGCATAGTTTTACAAGGAAATAATGAACTAGTTGAAGATGCATTTCCTGATGAGCATCTATTTTTTATATCAATTCAATCACCTTGGTTTGTTGATATTGCTAATTATTAACTAGAAAATTCCCTTCTTATTTTTCATCTAAACAACAAAAGAGATTAATTAGAGAAAGTTCTAGATTTGAATGGATTAATGGTTTTTTGTTTAAGATGTGTCCAGATCATGTCATGAGAGGATGTGTACAGGAAATTGATGTCTATGATATCTTGAAGGCATGCCATGATGATCCAGGAGCAGGTCACTATTCTACAATAAGAACAGTACATAAGATTCTAGGAGTGGGTTATTTCTAGCCAACAATGACTAGGGATGCAACTCAATACATTAAACATTATGATCAATGTCAGAGAATGGGAAGACCTACACATTCTATAGAAATTCCACTCCAAACACAAGTTTCCTTAGAACCATTTGAAAAATGGGGAATTGATTTTGTTGGTCCCATAGATCCACATCAAGAGGAAATCATTACATACTTGTATTTAGTGATTATGTTACTAAATGGGTAGAGGTCAAAGCAATACTAGCTACTAAGGAAGAAAGAGTGGTAGATTTCTTATAAAAAAACATCCTACAAAGATATGGAGTGCCTAGAACACTTGTATCAAATCAAGGGCCACAATTTATGTCTTTAATGCTCGAGGAATTTCTTCAGAGATATCAAGTTCAACATAGAAATTCAACACCATACCATCCACAAGCAAATGGATTGGTGAGGTTTCTAATAGGTAGTTGGAGAATATACTCACAAAAATAGTTTCATCTCAAAAGAGTGATTGGTGTGATACATTAATAAAATCTATTTGGGAATACAACACAACATGGAAAACAACCATAGGGTTTTCTCTATATGAGTTAGTTTATGGGAAAACACCTATTCTTCCTATAGAATTTGAACTTGAGACACTTAGAACAACTTTAAAAGTGGGTATAGATCTAACTAAGGCACAAAAAAATAGAGTGGTGTAGTTGAACAGATTAGATGAAATGAGAATGGAAGCCTTACATCAAACAAAAATAGTTCAACATCAAAGGAAACAATGGCATCATAAGAATATTCATAGTAAACAATTTACTATGGGGAATTGGGCATTACTGTTTAATTTGTGGTTTCAAGAATTCAAAGGGAAATTGCATACTAATGGCTTGGACCATACAATATTAAGTTTTTGATAATGGAGTTGTTCAATTGATACCTATTGGTGGAGAAAGGAAGACAATGTTGGTAAATGGACATAGGTTTAAACTTTATCATAAACCAGTATCAAAGGAGGAATTTTCAAGTGAACTTCAATCAAGGATAGAACATTTTACTGAGGATTTCTCTTCCTTAGGAGAAGTATCTTTTCCTTAGTGTTGTTCAGTTGTTGTGAATAAAGAAGGTGAATTGAAAACTAGAAATGGTGGTTTACCTTCCAAAAAATGATTCAAAAATAATAATAATAATAATTTTCTCTAACCTTCTTGTCTCTTGCAGGTACAACTTTGAATAGATTCTAATTACTCCTTATTAAATTAGATAGATCTTGATAGCTCCTGATCACTCCTGATTGATTGTTATTGGTATTGAAAGAAGATTTTGACGGGAAAAATTCTGATTTCCCTAAGTTATTAAATGATCAGTTGATGATTGATACAATCCATGACATTCAAGAGCAAGAAAGGAAATTCATGCGTCATTGAAAGCCTCATTGTTCTGCTAACTAGTTTGTTGACTGTGCAGGTATAGATTCATTTAAATTTTCAGATTTTAATGGTTTAATATTATAGCATGTGGATGAATTAGGCTCCCACAAGGATTGAGCTCAGCTTGCTATATTTATTAACTATGATCAAGTACACCATATAGTCTAAAAAACTCTAACAGATGTTAATCCTTTTTGGGAGAAAACAAATATTTTGATCATTTTTGGAAAATGCAAAGATTCTTTTAGTAAATTCCACTATCAAACAAGTCACTAGTCAAATCAATATCATTTCACACTGATGGGGTAAGTATTTATATTAGGCATTTGTTACTTGAAAGTTTAAATGCATTTAATTATTTGTCATAGAGTTGTTTAAAAGGTCATGTCATTCAATTTAAATCCAAGTGTAATTTATTGGGCAAATTGTGAGGTGACATAAGTTATCAAGTAATGATTATGAGGTGATGGTTTCAGAAGTAAGTAGTCTATATGCCAACGTCAGTAAATTTACTTTCACCACCTTTCACCAACAAAATTTTAAATAATTTAGTTGGCGAGATATCTCATGTGTGTGAAATATACTCTAGTTCAAACTAGACAAAATGTCGAGTAAATGACATTTAATGTCAAGAAACAACTATAATCTATTTCAAATTTATTCGATAAAAAGAAAAAGACCCGTTGTCATTCCTACAAAATAGTTTTTCTACATTTTCTCCTAATTGAAGATTGTTTCTAAATTTCTCAAAGTTTCTAGTCAGTGAAAATAGGATACAAGAAAATTGTCTAGCCAAAAGAAGCAATTTTGGATAAAGAAACAAAGAGATGGTTACAGAAAGTAGGATGGCTCGACCTTATACTCAAATATGAAGGGTATGAATGGTACACCATTCAATAATTTGTAAATAATTTCCATCTCAGCGTCACTGTTGTGAGAGGATAAACTATTCCAATATCCATAGCTATAATTAGCACATTGTTTAGATCCCAGCCAAGGGTGACATTGTCAAAAGAGGTCAACATGATTTAAAAGAGCTTCTAAAAATGTTCCATGTTGGCCCAGAACCTTAGCTCATTTTTCAAGTTCACAAAGGGAAAACAAGGGTATTGAAAGAGAGAGTCTTCAGGAGCCCTAGTCTTCGATAGTGTACTGCTTGATGAAATATTTTACTTGCGTGGGTTAGTATGCTTAAGTGTTGAGGCCAAATTTGTGATTATTGATTCATGTTTACCATGGAAAAACTAAACCTGAGGTAAGGATAAATTTTCCCACATTCTTATTTTCACAAGTTAGTGACATGGCAATGAGATTCAAAGAGAAAGAAAGTAGAATTATGCATCATGGTTTAATGCACTTAATTGTTAAGCATAATTTCATACAAAAACCTAATGGTGAAGAAAAATTGATACATTTTTTTATGAATGTTGAGGGTGAGGGTTTAGGGAAGTATAAAACCCCTATGACTAGAACTCTAAAAATAGAGAAGGGAATGAGTTCAAAAGAAACTAGGGAAAATTCTATAGGAAGGCCTAGAAAACAAGACCTTGAAGAATCAACACCTTCCAAGAAAAGGAAAGTAAAGGAGATTAAAACTTCAAAAGAAACTAAAACTAAGGAAGAGAACCCTAAAAAGGAAAAAGAGGCTAGAAAAGATAAGAAATTGAAAAACAGGAAGCAAGCTAAGAAAATAGAAAAAACTAAGGGGGGAAAGAAATTAAAAAGATGGAAGAAGAGAAAAGCTCATAAATCTCTTCCCATAGTTCAAACTGAAGAATCTGAGGCAGAAGAGGCTGAGAAAGAAAAATAATATTCTCAATCACCAAAAGCCAACTCCCTAGAGTTAATTTCTAGTTCTCCTGCTACGGAATAATTTATTCCAAGCCCTAGTATTCATGAACAAAACCCTTCTACTACTCAAAAATATCCTTTAGAAGAAGAAGAAGAAATTAAAGTTCAGATTCCTAATGTTTTTAGTTCCTTGACTTAATTTACTGAACAAATGGAAGAAGTGTTTGTTCACAGAGAAGGAAAACAACCTTTAGAATAGCCAGAATAAATAGATAGTGGTTTAAATTAGAGAAAGGAGAAAGAAGCACAAATTCAAATTGCATTGAAATTATCAAGACTAGAAAAAAAAATACAAGAATATAGAATGCAAAACTTGATACTAGAAATGAAGTGAAAAGAAAGAGATGAAGAGATATCAAAATCTAAGGTTGAAATGGAAAAACTAAAGTCACAGGTCCAACAAGACACAAATTAGCTACTTACACAACTAGAAAATGTGAAAGGAGATCTAGCCAAGATGATTGAACATTGTGAACAAAAAGATAGTGAAATTCAGGGGTTAAAAGAGGAAATGGAAAGAAGGCAACAAACAACTCCTGAAACAATAGAACCAAAGTAGACTTTATATCCACCTTCTGGTTTACTTTGTTGCCTCCACCAAAGGATAAATGTAAGGAAAAAACTGTAGAACCAAGATATCTCTCACTTTCTACTATGAAGTATAAAGAAATCAATAAACAACTTCAAGATAGAATAGAAGAAATTGCTAAGGAAAGAAATGAAGTTGAGGGCATATTAACTAAAGCTATAGATATTGCTTTTGCACTTGTTGCAACTAGAAAACCTTTAGGGATGTATGACGTATTCCTTAGGGAAATTTTTTTGAAGTGGAATTTGAACCAATTAATATTGAAGAGACATCTAGATTTTTGGATTGATAATGCTTTCCTTCAATCATATTTTAACAGTCATCCTAATGTTTAGAATTAAATGTGTGAATTCTACCAACATGCTTTTCTCATGGGTGATATAAGTGACTCACTTCTTAACATTTATTTTGGAGAACTATAGATCAAATCCTTTATCTCCTTACTACAAATCAAGTGGAATGGACAAAGAGAATGGGAGAATATAGGGATTCCCAGAAAAGGTATGGTTTTCCCATGAGGGGAGAAACACCAAATGTAATTCAATACATTAAGAGATTCGAGTTAATAGCTAGGCTCGATGATGTTGTGCCTATTTACAAAACTAATTTACTAAAGATTATAGCATGCTTTCAAGATATAGAGGGAACATTGGCACCAGTAGCTCTCCAAGAATGTATGGAAATATTTAATTTGATTTTAGATCCATTGAAGAGAAGGGAGACTGTAAGCCCAAATAACATTAGGTAGAGCTTGACTAGGGTAAGACATATAATCAGTTTGATACATCAATAGAAGGAAATGTGGATTGGGATGAGATTTAGAATGCCTATTATCATCATTCCCACACCTAAAATCAACACACTAGATAGAATACTAGATGAAGTTTTGAAAACCTGATATGAAAAATTAGAGAAAAATCACGGTTATGTCAGCAAGAACATATCAATAGAGGATTATAGAGGAGGAGTCTTTGACTCTGCTTTATGGATAGAAACACTCAATAAGGACATTCCTAATATCATCAATCTATAACCATGAGGACATGGTTGTGAGTAGGAGGGGGAGGATGATGAAGCCATCTAAGGACTTCATATATTTTGCAATATTAACACTCAATACTTTATGTTTGGCTTAAGAACTAATGGTATTACCTTTTATATACTTCAAATATGAACTTAATTATGCATAAGAACTTAGAATATAAATGTTTTGTATGAATTATTATTTCTAATAAATGCATGATTAAAATGATATTTAATGTGTGATTGTTTCATGATGGTGTGTATTTTAATGCATAACTGGAAGAAGTATTTACTTATCAAAATCAAGTGCTAACCATTTCCCAATCAAAATGAGATTGGTGGCTAACCTTTTATAGCTCAACATCCTTAACCAAGTTATATTTCAACCGATCAGTAGTTCCATCTATGCACATGTCTAGTTCTGAAGTTTTTTTCGGTGTTAATTGAAGATAGTTGCAAGATCTTGACGACTGTTTTCCCTATGCTCCATGATATCTTTAATATACTGGAGCTTGTTTACTTTCCCACTTTTCCCTATTTTCAAATAAGAGATGGATATATGTATCTAGTCTCAAGTTAGTTCATTATTAGATTATCTTAGTTTTGATTTCTAGTTTTTCTCTGTTTTTCAATTTCCAATTGAAACAATTTGTAATTCACCCCTCTTTGGTCACATTTGATGAAAATAAAAAGAATTTGATCCAAATTCTGTGTTGGATCCCTCCAGAGGTAGAGCAAGGACCGCTTTACTAAAGGAAGGTGATTTTTTTAAGTTTTTAGTTGATTTCCATTCATTTAAAACTTCATCTTTATTCTTGGAATGGTTTTACAAATTGAATGTTAGAATAGATCTCAATCTTTCACTACAATCTTAGATCGAATATTGTTTTAATTAAATATTAGATCGATTACTAGGTTAATTAAATCTTAGATCGATTATTGTGTTAATTAAATAAATAGTCATTTTAGTTTCCTTCTAGCTAACTAGATTGCAGAACAAATAGCTAGTTCAACATTGATGAATGATTATGTTTTTAATGGGATTTGAGCAGAATAAAAGTTATTACTTGTCAAATTGAATGAATGAGGATTAGAATAGTTTTTTTTTTTAAGTTGGATTTAAATTCTAGATCTTGATTTAAGTAAATGTTAGATCCTTGTTTTCCTTCAATCAGATTAAGTTAATCATGCAATCCTCACCATTCGATTTAGCTTGGAATATGACCTATCTTTGTACATCTTCTATTTTAAAGTAATTTTGATTCAAAGCTTTAGAATAAGTTAAGCAAGAGTAAGTTATAAGAATAGTATAAGATAGCGTAGAGCTACTTTCGATAAGGAAAGAACAACTCTGAACCACTCTTGACAAGGTGGGACCACAAAAAACCCCCCAAAACCAATCCAACTCTTACCGCAAATAGCTTTAGACACCCCTGGGTTGACAAATAAAAGGTTAAATGATTAGGGAATTGTGACAACAATAACTCCTATCCATAAATCATTGTTATAACTTGTAAGCCATAAATGTTAATGAATTACTAATGGTGCAGTGGTTCACTAGTGAATTACCAACAAATGATAAAAATGAATGCAGTGTAACATGGACGAATAAAATGTATCATGCATTTGTATGGAACTTGAATTGGCCATTTTCAAAATGAAAAGTTATAAATATATTGTTCAATATATGTTTGTGAAGGAAAATTTTGAAATAATTTTGGAAGCAGTTAGCTTCTAAATAGCAACTGCACATATGAATTTTATTTAGTCTTATTTCTTTTTTGTATACAGGAACCTACATTGTTATATGTGAGTAGATTATTGACAAGATTTGGTGTGGGATTGATATCATTCACAGTAAGCTTATCAACTTTTATTCATGCCTATACTTTTATGAAAGGTTTATCTACTAGCATATGGCCTTGAGAGATCATTTTTGGCTACTTGTGTTGTCATTGATGGCAACTAGAGTCAGCAGTTTGGTCCACAGTATTAGTAGTGTTCATACTGGTAGAGAGAGTGAAGAACAGAACATCTGGTTGGTAAATTGATTTGATCACTTCACCGGATCACTATTTTGTTGTGTGGATCTCCAGAAAATATTTCCTAGCATGTACACTATCTTACTAAAGAGTTTTTTGGTGTTGTATTAATCATAGTTCAAGTGAAGAGGTTCGGTAGCATGATTCATGGTTTAATTTCTATTATGGTTGACATGCTTGACATTGTGTATCGCGGATGTATGTGGAGTAAGTGTTTTGCTATATCTTATGTTTTGAACCTTAGTGTGGGTCCCTACTATAAGTCTAGCTGACTTGTGTAGGTATGCATAAATTATAACTTGTGATTTGGGCCAACATAAGCAGGAATAATCTATTTTGTTGTGAAGCCAACATATATTGAATTTTTGGGTTAGCAGATTTATAAAGAAGATCGGGAAATCATTTTATAGAGAATATGTGTATGCATGATATCCGATAGGAGTATGTGGGTGGTGAAAATTACTTGCATATCATCAAGAAGTGAAAAAGGATAGATCAGTTATTTTGAGGGTAGAAAAGTGCTTGTGTGCAGAGCAGAGCAGAGGAAGAGTGAATCAGTTGAGAGATCCAGAATATGATCTTGAGCTTCATTGGAACTGAATTTTGGCATTTGTAGATGCTATACTCTTAGTTCAAATTTTTTTGTAATCTATATTATAATTTTAAGGAAGTGAATCTATTTCTTTGAGTAGTGAGCTCTAGGCAGTGCGCTTGAATGCAAGTGCATTCCCCTCTTTTATTTTACTTTTAACAGAGTAAACTTTGTGGATTAATATCCATCATGGTTTTTCCCCTAATAGGGTTTCCACATAAAAATATCTGGTGTTATGGTGTTCATTAATGTGACTACATGTTTTCATCTGTTATGTGTTTCTGATGTTATATAAAGTTCAATTATTGTTGTTGATGGTTTTAGATCTATTTTCAAATCAAAATTATTGAACACTGATTCACCCCCCCTCTTAGTGTTCCTAGTGTCCAACAATTGGTATTAGAGTAGGTTCCTCTTCTAAAGCTTAGCAGATTGAGGTGAATCTTGAACTACAATGGATGCTAGTGGTCTTCAACAATAGCTATTGGTGGCACTTGATGATCTTGATCAATCTAAGGCAAAGATCATGGAACTTAAGGAAAATCTTGTAGACACCAAAAAATTCATTCAATCACTAAAGGACAAGATAAATGACTCAAGGGAAAAGAGGAAGGAACTATGTGATTAGTTGAAGCAAAAGGAAAACAAAGGTTTGAATGTTATCCATCTAAATCAAACCATAAAAGAGATAATAGAAGAATGTGAAAAGCTAGCCAAGGACAATGTAGCTCTAAGACTTGAGATGGAATCTGTGGCAATGAAGTTTACCAAAGAGATTGAGAAAAGAAAGAAGAATGAGGAGAATCTGGCTTAGTCCCTTAGAGAAAAATATGAAGAATGCAACAGAATTAACAATAGATCCATTCAATTGGAGATTGAACTACAATAGGCCAAGAACTATGAACATGAGATTGAGAGACAAATAGTCATTCTTGGGAATGAGCTTGCTACTACAAATGAATTCAAGGAAAATTTTAGGATAAGTTTTACCAATATTGAAGAGATAACCAAAGGTCAAAAGGATATAAATGATAAGCAAGGTCTTGGATATGAGAAGGGAGGATGCTCTGGATCTGAACAGAAGAATCCTGAAAAGAAGAACAAAGGAAGAAGACATTCGGTAAGGAAACCTAATGCTCAAATATTTAATGGATATTGCTTTGCTTGTAATAAATTTGGACATATGGCTTCTCAGTGTAGAAGAAAGATAAAATCTAGGTACTCTATCATTTTTTGGTCAATGTTTCAAATGCAAAAAATTTGGTCATAAGGTATTAGAATGTAGAACTATGACTGTCAGTGCAAGTTACATTAAATTCTATACCTGTGGAAGATTTTGGCATGTTGCTAATCAATGCAGGTCAAGTGGAAATTAGTGGAATGGCTAGTGTAGAAATAAAGGTTTGGTATGTTTCAATGGTAACAATCTTGGTCACATTGAAAAATTCTACCGAACCAAAAATGTGAATAAAAGAGGTCTGGTCTATCAAGGAAGAAATTCATAGAAAAACAACAAAACTAAAGCAAAAGCATCTATGGAAGAGATAAGAGATCAGATGAGAAAAAATGGGTGAAGAAAAGTGAAACGGATGAAGGAAATAAAGTTGTACCGGAAGCCCCCTCCGGTAGCTCCTCTAGTAATTGATTTCAGGCCAGTGGCCTAAGGGGGGTTTTTCATTAAAATCTCTTTCCCACCTATATAGTTGGCACCAAATCATTGAATGTCATCAGTTGTTGTGTTTTTCATTGATGGAAGTATTTGCAATCATATGCTAAACTAGACAAAACAGTATAGGTCCACAATTAAATTATTTGTTTGTTGTCTGAGTTTGTAGTGTAACCAAAACTTCTAGGGCAACACATTTAATGCGGAAAAAAGAAAAGTTGGAAAAGTTATAAAAAGGGCATTTTGAAGCCTATTTCTGCACTGAGCATTGACGGAGAATAGTTCAAGAGTATTTTTCTGCAAAATTTCAAAAGCGTGAAAAGTCATCCTAGCGGTGAATCATCAGGAACTTCTATTGTTGATTGATTTCACATCTATTTGGTGATTAGGAGAACTCTGTTCAGAATGAGACATGGAGAAAATAAAATGTAACATAACCCTAGATGAGTATAGCAACCAAAAGATTAGGGATGAAATAAATTTGTTCTCACTCACCAATTTTAGAAGGCTTGAAGGATCAAAACACGAGGATTTGGATATATGGAATGATTATCCTCATTTCGTCAATGCGGAAGTGATTTGTTTTTTCTTGAAGAAACTGAACGATGACATCCTCACTTTGTACAAACCTTATTAAATTTCCAACTATGTGATCAGAAACTCAACAAGACTATGCAATATGGGTGATGTACCAAAGAAGAAGTCAATTCACAATGTTGAGGTTGAAGCCCTAACTGGAATAGAGGGTGACCAAAGGGCTTTGATAATTTCATCAATTAAAGATCCTTTGACAAGGTATGTGGCTTATGGAGTCTCATACAAGATTTACTTCAGAAACCGAGAAGGATCAACCTCGGCAGGTGCTACATATATCGCCCATACAATGATAATTGAAAACAAAGACTTTGATCTGCGTAGTATGATGAAGGATCAACTAATGGAGAATGTTTAGTTAACAAAGGATATTGACTACCCATTCAAGTTTGGTACTTTGAAAATATGTATTATGATGTACTTTCTAAGTTGTTTTCCAATGAAGGACAATGTGGTGTGGAGAGAGAATATGTTGGTTTGTAAGCAAATCTTCAACCATTACAATTCATTTGAAAATTGTGAACAAGTGTATGAAAGTTTCTTTAGAAAGGTATTAGAGAGGTTTCGGGAAAGTGTTGTCCCCCTTCTAGTAAAAATAACTGAGGTGGGATCATCCTCCAGAAAAGGAGAGAAGAAGCAAAAGAGAAGAAGAGATACGATTGGTGTCACTGCTCTAGCACCCAAGTCTACAAAAATTGAAGAAAAAGGGAAAATTCAAGTGGTTGTGGATGAAGAAGAATATATTCCCAAAGATCAACTAAAACCAGATGAACCAAAAATAATAATAGTTGAAGACAATGATGAAGAAGGTGCTCTGTTTAAGACAAAGATAATGCAAATCATTCAAGATGAGGATGGTATGTAAAAGATATCTGGTATATGGTTGAATGGGCCATCCTATTAGTAGGATTTTATTGAAAACACTCTGGCAAGGCACTTTATTGATAACAATATTGAGTTGGAGAGTCTACAGGATGTTCTCTCAGAAGAACTGATTGAATGTGTCAAGATATCTATGGAGTCTGTGCCCCTGGAAAGGAAGGAAGAAGAAATAATTTCTCATTTAAAAATGCATTTTAGATTATCTCTTACCAAATTAAAGAAGAAAATGAATGAGTTGAGACAGTGCATTGATTCAGCAAACAAATTATTTAACTATTGTCTTAGATGGCCTCATGTGGTAGGAAAGTACAAGGATAAGCTTGAAGAAATTGAAAATGAGCTTGTTAAGACTCGACAAAATTATAATATGCTTTTGGATAAGAATGGAGATGTTAAGAAGAAGGTTCATAATTTGCAGATTCAGCATGCAAAAGTTCATACTGCTAAGAATACTCTCATTGATGCTTTCTAGAAAGTTAAAGATATAACTAAAGGGAGATTAGAACAAATGATTGAAATTCTTAAATTTGGAGAAAAGCTAGAAGAAGCAATAACTATTCATGAGTCTCTTGTTCAAGTAATCAATAGAACATCATAGAACAATAGCCTAATCATAGCCATTGGGATTGTGGTGGATTCCTAGAAGAAATTCCTTCTGAAAATGAAAGCTAAGTATAAAATAATTTTCTAAATTTTTGTAGTAGTTGTCAAATTTTGATCAATTTTTGCATTGGGGGAAAGAATGAAGTAAGAAAAAGTACAGTAAAATATCTAAGGGGAGAGAATAAGAAAGGGAGTGTAAGATGTTGTAGAGCTTTTTCATTGATGTCAAAGGGGGGAGAATGGAGTGAAAAAATTCTTGACATCCATAGGGGAGTAGAAATTTTTTCCTTCATCAGTGTTTTGGTTTTGACACTTAGTCAATTTCTCACTAAGTGTTTCCATCAATGCCAAAGGGGGAGATTGTTGGCATACGGCCTTGAGAGATCATTTTTGGCTACTTGTGTTGTCACTGATGGCAACTAGAGTTAGCAATTTGGTCTGCAATATCAATAGTTTTCATACCGGAAGAGAGAGTGAAGAATAGGACATCTGATTGGTAAATTGATCCGATCACTTCATCGGATCACTATTTCATTGTGTGGATCTCTAGGAAATCTTTCCTAGCATGTACACTATCTTACTAAATATTTTTGTGGTGTTGTATTAATCATACTTTGATTGAAAAGGTTCAGTAGCATGATTCATGGTTTATTTTCTATTATGGCCAACATGCTTGGCATTGTGTATCGTGGATGTATGTGGAGTAAGTGTTTTGCTATATCTTATGTTTTGAACCTTGGTATGGGTCCCTGCTATAAATCTAGTCAACTTGTGTAGGTACGCATAAATTATAACTAGTGATTTGGGCCGAAATAAGTAGGAATATTAAATTTTGTTGTGATTTTGGGTTAGCAGATATATAAAGATCGGGAAATCATTTTATAGAGAATATGTGTATGCATGATATCCGATAGGAGTATGTGGGTGGTGAAGTACTTGTATATCATCAAGAAGCAAAAAAGGATAGATTAGTTATTTTGAGGGTAGAAAAGTGCTTGTGTGTAGAGCAGAGCAAAGCAGAAGAGCAAAACAGTTGAGAGATCCATAATATGATCTTGAGATTCATTGGAACTGAATTCTGGCATTTGTAGATGCTATACTCTCAGTTCAATTTTTTTTGTAATCTATATTATAATTGTAAGGTAGTGAGCCTGTTTCTTTGAGTAATGAGCTCTAGGTAGTGCTCTTGAATGCAAGTGCATTCCCCTCTTTTATTTTACTTTTAATAGAGTAAACTTTGTGGATTAATCTCCACTGTAGTTTTCCCCCTAACAAGGTTTCCACATAAAAATATCTGGTGTTATGGTGTTCATTAATGTGACTGCATGTTTCCATTTGTTGTGTTGCTAATGTTATATAAAGTTCAATTATTGTTGTTGATGGTTTTAGATCTATTTTCAAATCAAAATTATTGAACACTGATTCACCCCCCTCTTAGTGTTCCTAGTGTCCAACATTATCAAGTTGGATAATTTATTGATGTTTTCATGAATATGATTCTCTTTATATGCTATTGTAAATTTAGGTGCATGTATATATTGCTAAAACAACTTTGAAGTACTTGCAGGGTTCTCTTGGCATTATAAATTAGGTAAGCTTCTTCCATCAATTGATTTCCCCTTAAAACTACTATCTTCCTTTGTTGCTTTGGGTGAAGTTGTGGATGACCAACTTAAATAATATGCAACTAAATGAAGAATAATATGAAGCAAATTTTTTCATTGGTGAGTTTCTATTTGCATAAAACACACCTCATTATAATTTTGATGCTCACAGTTAGCAATGTTGCTAGAATGATTTATGGTAGTGTGAGTTTCAAAGCTCAAATAATCAATGCCATATCCAAAATTTATAGTCATTTGGAATCCATATAGTTTGTTTTATGTAGTCATCACTATCTAACACTAATTTTTCCTCATTTTCTTTTGAACTATGGATTCAAAAAAATACGCTTAAAAGCAATTAAATTTTTACCACTTATTGGATTGAAACTAGATTTTTGAGAATTCTGCAGGTAGCATCATAGCAGATTTGGGGCAATGCAACATGGAGATTGGTATACCATAATCCATTATGTTAGGCTAGAAACTTGCATGTGGTGGGAAATTATTTCAATCCTTTTATGACTAAATTCTTTTCCAGCATCATCCATGGCATTGATTAACCTTTGTAATTATGTTATTTGTATTAAGGACATGAGTTAATAATCACATAGTGGAAGGCATACATACACAATAGCTTGCATGTTTGAATTTGGAATAGTATATAAGGTAAATGAAAAAATAATCTGCAACAATAAATAAGGTAAATGGAAAACAAAATCCTTCATAAAGGTTATCAACTATGCATATAAGGTTTGCATAGTTGAAAAAAGTCATGGGTAAGGTTGTACCATTCATGACAATTTTGTTAACAATGCCTTCAAGGGGTCACTATTGTCATGGAATAGTGATTACAGTATGACATCCAACTATTGAATGCATGGGAAAACAAAGTGTTTAAGAATTGTGACCTTGTTTCCATATTTTCCATCATAGTGTGACTATTTGAGATTACAAAGACAGGTGAAAGATAATGAAGATAGTGACCTTAGCACTGTTATCAATCAGGATTGCACCCTAGTTAAGTTAGACTCAACTATCCTATGTAACATGGAATCATTCTCAAGTTGTGGGTGACTCATGGTGACAATGAATCTCCAGAGAGGGATGGTTCCCCTAATAGATCACCTAAACTAATGAAAACTCCAAAGAAAATGGATAGAGAGATTGCTTGAAGCTGAAAATTAATTTATGGGAGGTGATGTACGAAAATATTTACATCCAGTTGCTTTAAACCTATCACAATCTGATTTAACAAGGTTTTGACTTGTTCATAATTCAAATCAAAACATGAATCACATAAGTATTTTATATGAAGGTGTTGGTTTCAACTTATTGTATGAAGGAATGACAAGTTTCACAACTACAATCAACTGCAATTAGCACACAACATATGACCTACACATAGACATGTATCATTTTCCAAAACAATACTTGTAAAGGGACAAAAGAAGGACTAAAACCCCAATCACAACTAATCATCTACCAATTCATTTGAAACATGAGAAAAAAGAGATTGAGAAGGAACTATTATCATCATTTTATTGAATCAAAAATACTTTTTTTACAATGCACTTCAAAATTGAGTCACAAAACAATCTTTTCTACTATAAGCATGAAAAGAACGAAAGAACTGAGAAAATAAAGGCCTAGAGATGCCTTTATAAATAAATTCAACTTCTAAAATAACTCTTGATTGATTTGGAAATGAAAAACAAACACCGGCTTGATTGAAGTGGATTGTTGCCCCTAACTATTGCAAACTCCTTGAAATCAACTTCAAGATAGAAGGAAACAACAAATTTCTAATTTGGGACCCTTCTTTGTAATTGAAGATGATTGAAATTTTTCCATTAGCAATCTGACATCTTCCTTGGACTGGTGAAAATTTTTCTCAAACAACAAACTGAGATTTCATGAAATTTAATGGGTTTTTTCATTTAATTGTTATCTAATTTTTATCCAAAAATCACGAAAACCCCATTCGTGATTTTAAAGATATGACTATTTCAATGAGATTTTGCAAACCTATCCACAAGTGAATGTTGCATAAAAATCAAGCTCTTTCCCTTTGCAAGAATTCATTTACCTTCACAACTCAAGTCTTCTTCCTTTCTTTTGTCAAAAAATCAAGGAAACCTTCTGCCAAACATGGAAACATTCTCTACTTTCCCTCTCAAATTGAAAAATCAATACTTCAATTTTATCCCCTTGCCAATATTCATGAGGATTTCATAAAAATTGGCTTGTAAAAGGCATTTAAATGTCTTTTCTAATATTTTGAATGAAATAATACCTCCTTTGACCTGAATTCTTTGACCTTTAATATTATCATTAACAAAATTGATAATATTCAACAAGGAGACTTTATTTAAAATATGCCTTCAAAACTTGGCAATAAGAAGATCTTTTAATATCTCCTTTTCCCCTTTCAATAAATATTTTCACTTGAAGGCCTTTTTAAACCTAAGACATTTGACTTATTGCACTATTGTAACCTAGAAGGTAAAAATAGGTAACATTTTGGTGACTTTGAGGGGTTTTTTCCGACCGAAACAAGAAGGAATAGTTTCCTTAAACAATTGATTGGGAGTGAAGTCAAATCTGCCCCCTTCTCAAACTTAGAAAACCATGGAAACAACTGCAAATACTCCAAACAGCAGCAATACAACAAATTGAAAGCAAACTAACAAGGCCCTAGTGGCTAGCAAACATGTGCAATGACACTTAGGGAAAGAAAAGAATTGAAAAAAATGTGTCTTGAGCACTTATTAGGAGAAAATGTTAACTCTAACTTGCACTACCCAACAAAAATAACACTAAAAAAAAACCATTAACTGGTTTTGAAAAATAACTCCCTCTTCTAACCAACCAAAGATGTTTTGCATGCTTATAAATTGGTAATAAGACATGAAAAAAAAGAATACTCCTCACACATTGTTGTACTGCAACCTGAAGATTACAACCAAAGGAACAAATATTGTGAATTTGATCAAACATAACTCTAATTTGTCATGAATGGGTAAGTTTGATTTGTTGCTCCTCAGCTACAATCTCATTCTTAGGTGCACCAGAAATCCTTTGAATCTTGCTTGTAACTTTGCTAGTTAAATCTCTACTGGGGCATCCTCTTGGAAGGATGAAGTCTAAACTTTTATCATTAGTTCCTTGCTGGTTACCTACTGTTTCAACCTCATTTTTCTGATTGAGATCATATAAAAACATGTCACCCAACCTTGCACAAAACTCATCAATTATATTACTGTACAAATATTCATCAAATCCATCGTTATTTTTTTGATTCATAATAGGCTAGATGAGGTATCCTCCTATCTGATTTCTTGAGAACTTGGAAAGATATCAAGACCCATACCTTTAAAAGCAGTAGCATGCTTTCACTCAGCTTGAACAATCTCTACATGTACCTCAACTTCTTGACTATCTAAATTAAGGATGCTCTCATTTATCTGCTAACTAACCAGTCCCTTGTCTAAATAGCTTTCATCATTTTTTTGATCAACACTTGGCATTGAATCTAACATAGACAAAATATTTTCATTTCCATTCACAAAACTAGTAATTTTTTCAAACACATCAACTAAAACCTCTTTCATATTATCTAAATTTGCTACAAAATCTTCAAGATTATTCCAGAACAAATCTTCATCACACTCTTCTTGATTTTTTGATGAAAGGGAACTATTTTTTACCTCATGACAGCTCTCTCTAAGCTTATTGGGCTCTAAAATAGGTTCATCTTTATTCCCTTCTTCTAGATCTAAGACTCCATTATCGCACTGATTGTCCTCAATCAACAACTCACCATAATGTTTGACACCTTCTTGTTGCTCTAAAACTATTGTTGATGAGATCAAACTCACACTTTCTTCATTATTTTCAATGAAAGAAGGTAATTCATTAAACCAAACTGAAGAACACTCATCATGATCAGCTTCTTCTACCTTTTTATCTTGTTGTCTTTGTTGATCTTTTGAGATAAGTACTAATACATTTTCATCATCTTCAACAAAACAGGGCAGCTCATTAGTCAAAACATTCAAAGATTCATCGGGAGAGGTCTTTTCTTGCTCAATATTTTGTTGCTTTAAATGGTAGACCTCCAAAGTTGAATACAATGGATTTACATTCCTAAGTTTCTCTATGAGGAGTAGGGTATCTTGATCCATGGGTTCATCCTTGGATTCATCAAGTGGGGAAACTTGGGGAGATTCTTGGACTATTAGGGAACAAATAGGCTCTTCAAGAAGCTACTCTTGAGGGATCATAGACTAAACTTGGTCAAGAATAGTCTCATCTTGTATGAAGCATAGCGTTTTGAAAATAGGAATGTCCTTTCCAAAAGATGGGTTTGGAAAACTAGCAGCTAGGCTAAATTCTTGTTGAATAACAGGCTCTTGAAATGAAAGGGAAATCCTAACACTTGGATTTTTAGCTTGGGAAGATCTAGGGGACTCACCTCATATGAAACTTGGAAATTTATACTTACAAACCTCCTCTTGCATAGGCTAACCTAGAACTACAGGAGTTGCTTGGACTTCACCTTTGTGTTTAAGCAAACACAAGCTTCATGTACTCTTTTGTAGCCATCTCTCTTTCAAGGCTCTCCTTGTATCTTTTGTGCCTCCAATTCTTGTTCATAGATATGATCCTGATAATTCATCTCTTCCTCTTGTTGATTATACTTGTGTTGCCTCTTGATCTCCTCTACCTGCTTCCTAAAGTTGAGCATGAAGTCAAGCAACCTACCCTTTATTCTTGCAATCTCCTCCTTTTCACTCTCTTGGAGTTGGTTTTGAGCATATGAAGGCTAATATGGAGATTGTGTAGGGGTGGGTGGCTAGCAATTATATTAAGCATTCTAGTTTTGGAGAGCCATGGAATTGAAACCAGCAAAATGATTAACTTAATGTGGCTAATAAGGACATGGATAGGTAGAATTTTCATAGTATGGTGGATGATAAGACATATCTTCATGAAACATGGGCATATTCATTCATTCAAAAGCTGGAAAACAAGCAAAAATTAGGTTTTCTAAAATAAACCAACAATTGATCATAGTGAAACTAGTAAATTTGAACTCGGAGTCACTAGATGTGTATAGATTTTTTCCTCCAAAGGTATATTTTAATGATATACACACCTAATATCAACAATAAATGATCAAAATGTTAGACTGAAAAATCTAATCAGTCCCACCGATCATGGAAAAAACTATTATCAATCAAGATTGCACCCTAGTTAAGTTAGACTTAACTATCATATGTAACATGGAATCATTCTCAAGTTGTGGGTGACTTATGGCAGGAATGAATCTCCAGAGAGGGTTGGTTCCCCTAGTAGATCACCTAAACTAAAGAAAACTCCAAGGAAAAGGGATAGAGAGATTGCTTGAAACTAAAAATTAATTCCTGGGAGGTGATGCACCAAAATATTTACATCCAACTACTTTAAACCTATCACAATATGATTCAACAAGGTTTTAACTTGTTCACAACTCAAATCAAAACATAAAGCACATAAGTATTTCATAGGAAGGTGTTGGTCTCAACTTATTTCATGAAGGAAAGATAAGTTTCACAACTACAATTAGCTATAATTAACACACAACATATGACCTACACTTAGACATGTATCATTTGCAAAAACATTACTTGAAAAGGGACAAAAGAATGACTGAAACTCCAATCACAACTAATCATCTACAAATTCATTTGCAACATGAGACAAAAGAGATTGAGAAGGAATTGTTATCATCATTTTATTGAATCAAAAGGAATGTTTTTACAATGCACTTTAGAATTGAGTTACAAAACAATATTTTTTGTTGTAAGCATGAAAATAATGCAAGAACTGAGAAAATAAAGGCCTAGAGATGCCTTTATAAAGAAATTCAACTTCTAAAATAACTCTTGATTGATTTGTAAATGAAAAACAAACACGAGCTTGATTGAAGTTAATTGTTTCCCCTAACTGCTGCAAACTCCCTGAAATCAACTTCAAGATAGAAGGAAACAACAAAATTTCCAATTTGGGACCCTTCTTTGCAATTGAAGATGATTGGAATGTTTCCATTAGTAATCTGATATCTTCCTTAGACTAGTGAAGATTTCTCTCAAATGACAAACTGGGTTTTCGTGAAATTTAACGAGTTTTTTCAATTAATTGTTTTCTAATTTTTTTTCCAAAGATCATGAAAACCCAATTTGTAGTTTTAAAAATATGACTATTTTAATACGAGATGTTGCAAACCTATCCACAAGTGAATGTTACCTAAAAATAAAGCTCTTTCCCTTTGCACGACTTCATTTACCTTCACAACTCAAGTCTTATTCCTTTCTTTTGTCAAAAAATCAAGGAAACCTTCTTCCAAACATGGAAACATTCATTTTTTTCCCTCTCAAACTGAAAAAATCAATACTTCAATTTTATCCCCTTGCCAATATTCACAAGAATTTCATAAAAATAGGCTTGTAAAAGGAATTCAAATGTCTTTTATAATATTTTGAATGAAATAATACCTCCTTTGACCTAAATTCTTTCACCTTTAATATTATCATTAACAAAATAGATAATATTTAGAAATAAGACTTTATTTAAAATATGTTTTCAAAACTTGGTAATAAGAAGGTCTTTTAATATCTCTTGTTCCCCTTTCAATAAATATTTTCACATGGAGACCTTTTTAAACCTAATACATTTGACTTATTGCACTATTTTAACCTAGAAGGTAAAAATAGGTAACAAGTACCATAATGGAAAATTTTGTAGTCAGAGTATTAAGAGATAGATTGATTGCTATGCATGAAGATTAAGAGGGCAGTGACCTTTCTTTCAAACAAAGAGTCCACAAATGATATCACATTGCAATATTTTAAAGCTTATCATAAAAAGACATGTTCAAATCTTCTCATCTCTTATGAAAGCTGAAGAATGATTTTGGGATTGAGTTTTCTAAAGATAAACAACACATGGAAAATTACAAAGTTATAGAGAAGCAGCAATACATGAACCATATTTGAATTCCAATGGATGATAACTCCTAATTGGGGTATAAATTTTGATTCATTCTCTAGATTATAAATTAGGTTGAACAAAAAGATGAAAATAGTAAAATCCATCACAAAATTTAGACTTGTTTGTATGTGGCCATAGTTTTGTATTCTTGTGCTTGTGAAATCATTTTAGAACTGATGTTGTATAGGTAACAAACAAATTTTATGATAATTTAAAATTCATCTATAGAGTAACTTTAGTAATTGAGTGTGGAAAGATACACCCAAATCATTGAAGAACAGTTCTTTTCTTGTCATTTTTCTTGTTGATATTGCTCTTTTTCCTCATGTAACTGGTAATTTTGAACTATCATGTATTTCCTTATCATCTTTGTTCAATAATATGAAAAAGAAAAACCAATCTACTATTAATTATCATGATTTTTGACTTTTAAGATCCTTTAAGTTATATTTAAACATTTTTTGGGATTGAAATTCAATCTACCATTAATTGTCTTCATTGGCTCACAAGAAATCCAATCTAGAAATCAATGGTGTTTGGGGAATTTGAGGGAATCATGCAAGAAATATCTATCTACTTTACTGTAGAAGATGGAACTTGGAGTAGTAAACTAAGATGGAAGAGACAAGTTTAAGATTGTTAGGAATCTTGAATCTTAGAAAAATCAAATATTATTAGTAGTATAAGTGGCCCCAAGAAAAATCATCAAGAATTGTTCCATTTTAATGAATGGGATGTCTTTTTCTAATGGTTGTATTCCAGTGGATTGGAATTCCTTACATGCATCTAAGATGGTATTTTCCCATAAAACCCTTCAGCCAAAATGGATTTACTTAAAGAAAACAAGCAGAGGAAAAAATAATACTAGTACAACAAAATTTCCATTTGGAACAATTAGCTTGTTGGTCACATGGCTTCGATGTAGCATATATGATATTAGGTTGCCATTGTTTTAGGTAAGAAATTGTTGTTAAAGGAATATCTAGAGAAATCATCTAGTGTGGAGCTCGATGTTTTCACAAGTTATCTGGGGATAAGCCTTATTAAAAGTCCTTATTTTGGAAGAGGGAAGGGACCATATTCAATCCCACTCTTGGTCCTAACAATTTTCCACTATAAATAAGCCACACATACATATTAGTTAAAAATCTTCACAGTTCCCTCTTGTCTCTTTGCCTAACAAATTGGAAAACAAAAAAACATTGTCTTGATCTTCATACCCAAACCTGAATCTTTAGAGTACAATATTGTGATGATCAAATGGATAGTAATAATGATCACCACAACACCACACTATAGTTAGGTTTTATTGCTTGGTTCTTCATAGGAACGTGAGAGAAGAATAATGTAACTCTTGTAACTAAAGTAATGGTATCATAATAATCTTTAGATGCAATTATGCAACTAGAGCACTCTCAGTAGTATAGGTAATCCATTTAGAGAGTCTACATTATTGTGGGTTTTGGAGAGTTGATTCAGAATGCACAAAGAACAATAGTGCATATTTTGAGCCCAAAGAATACCATGACAAATCCACCAACTCCAAGTATGATATATTTAATACTAATATGTCTTAATGTTGTTGACATATGATGGTGCACCCATGACTCTTTTATTTTACCAAATATATATTATCATTTTATATATTATAAAAGTTTAACGAGTGACAATTTATGGTTAAAGTATTAGGTGCATATATGATATGGGACCCATCACAATTGTGACAATATTTGTTACCTTCTTAGGAGAACAAAAGGAATAAATCCCATGACATTTTCTTGATTGATTGTTTGAGATATTCTCTTGGATCTTGTTCGGGAAATAAAAAAAATAGGTGGGATGTAAGATTTTACCAAAGTATTGGGAATGAATTCTTGAACATTATGAGTTACTGTAAGATCTACTCTTAAACTCTTGCATGGAAAAATTTACCTGTAATAAAAATTTTTGTAAATTATTTTTATGTTTCCTTTTTCTTTAAAATAAAGGTTTTTTCTCCTAAATACATCCCTTGCAATGTTTTATTTATAAACTGAGTTTAGTTTCTTCATTACAAATGTAGGGGACAATAGTGTTGTAGCATATGACATGTCTCAAGGTGATAACAAAAAATTTAGTATGGTCACAAGCATTGAATTGAGTGCATATGTCATGTGGAGACAACCTAAGAAATTACACCAAGATCTAACTCTCAAACATGTTGAGGAGTCTCACTCATTGTCTAATCAAATATCTGTGAATTTCAAAGAACCAGAGACACCACAATTCCCAGGAAATTCTTGTGATCCATACCAACTTCCTTCTCTAGGTGTTTCTCATGGTAAATTGCATAAGCCATCTAGAACAAGTGCTCTAAGAATTTTGTTTCAATCTCCTCTATTAATAGTGATGGAGTATCATAGTGAGTTCAAAGTAAATGGTATGCCTAATATGGTATTATATCAATGATCAGTGACAATAGTTGGTATGACAATGACAGTTTACAATTCTCTAACTGTGATAGTTATGGTCTTATACTTCTTGCTTTTGACAATGAAAAAGTGGCTTGCTAATGATAGTGGTTTCTTGTGACAGTGGTACGCATCTTCATCCTTCTTTGATCATTGGTTGCACATCATTGGTGTTAAAGGTAATGTAATTTTTTGATGCAAGGTAAGTTCCAAAGGTGTTGATAAAATTTGATGCAAGGTAAGGTACTTATACCTATAATTATTACAGAGTTGTTTCTTGATCATTCAGATATTTAGTGGAAGTGAGTATTGTTATTTATGCTTCAGAAAATTGCAAGAGGTGTGATTGTGTGATTACAAGAGATACAAGTTTGGGACATGTCATGTTTTGATATGATCAAGGGTGAATAGATATGATCTTTTTAGATAGATATATTGTCAATGAACAGTGAACAATGGCATATTTACTTCATTTTCTTCTAACATTAATTACTTGGTTTCAGACGTGAATGCTTTCTTCATTGGTTTTAGACATAAGTTTCTTTATTTGAATTTGGTTTGTAATGGTAGTGATTATAAAGAAAATATACAAATCCATGTGTATTATGTCTCATGTTCCTAATGGAAACAATTCTTTGATGGTGTGACAGTAAGCCTTCTAACTTTACAGTGCCATTTCATGGTTTTAGATGGTGCTTCTATATGTTTCTTGTCTTTATATCCCTTCTACTTAGATGATTAGTTGTAGGTCTCTACTGGCAGTGTTATGACTGTTTGTATAGCATAATGGAGTGGTATGTGGACTATAGTGGAGTATCTTGATGGTCTTGCAACATGAAGTCTTTGTTTTATCTTTGCTAATGATATGCATCTTTAGTCTTAAAGATCTTCAATTCACAGGTCACTCATTTGAGAGATATTTAGTTTCTAAAAAGAGTTATATAAGCAGACCATATTTATCATGTTACTAATAATGTCTGAAAGACTACCATGTGTACCAAAATATTTTATACATGCTAGGTGAAATTTATTGTTGGTACCATGTCTTTTTAATAGTGGAGAACTAATATAACTTAAAGGACATTCTTACTTATTGGAAAAGGGCTAATGTAATAGATATTAGTTACAATATCATCCTTTATCATTTTTATTATGTGTGTTCCACACATGCATTTAAAGGACTAAATTGTTTACTCTTTTCTAAATGTTGATCAAGTAAATCCAAGAAATGCTCCTTTAGTTGTTGGTCAATTGGTTGATGATGATTGTCCTAAGGACTTCAACAAAGGTCTTATTCTCTTTGTTTGTTCTCTCCTTCCCGTTGAACCACTTATTGAGGAATGTGAGAAAAAGGTAATGTATAAAATCTTCAAAGCTATTTTTCAATTTCTATAAGGTTTATATTAAGCTAACAGTTCTTGTTTTGTCTTTGTTTACTCCAGGAATCGGCTTTGATTATTGACACAATTTTTAGAGCATCTTGTGAGTGAAGGAATTCATGATGTATATGTACACAGTGCATTAAATAAAATCATTATAGGACCCTTATGACCATTATATGCTCTCCCATGCTTGGGATGAAGTATAGGACACTTAGGCTTCATTTTTCAAGTAGTTCTTTCATGTTTTGGATTTGTATAAGCAAAAAATAGAGCATTGTAACTTAGTTGTCTCAATCACAACACTACAAAACACACTTTGTAACACATTTTAAAAAGCAAAGACACGTATTTAAGTCTTGTAACTGTTGTAAGAACACCTTTTTTCAATAAAATTTTAGTATTTTTCCTTGTTAATAGTTGTTTCATTATGTGAAAATGAATGATTGATTATGTTTTTCTATGTTTTATGTTTAAACCTCAAAAGGATTGTCTCATATCTAACACTTTTAGGTAGAAATTAGTGAACAAAAATAATTAAATAAACTATCAATTGTCTAAATATACTACCAATTGATAGAAATTAGTGAAAAAATATGACAAAATATATGGCTAAATCAATGACTAAAAATGGTTTAGTCATAAATTTGGTCACATTTTAAATGATTGACAATAAACTACTAATGGTCATGTGACCATTCTTGGTGAATAAATATGACTAAAAATATGACTAAATTAAAAAATAAATATACTACCAAATTGATCAGTCAAAATGACCAAATAAATGACTAAAAATGGTTTAGTCATAAATTTTTCCATGTTATAAATGATTGACAATAAACTACTAATGGTCACATGACCAAGTTTAGTCAATTATATGCAATTTTTAGTAGTATTTTTAGTCATTTATTTTTATTTTCATACTAGTGATATATGCCCCCATTTCCCTTGATGTCAAAGGGGGAGAGTAGTTTTGGAGATAATTTTTTGCATGTTGCCATCAATGACAAGGTGGGAAATTGTTGGAAGAATATGAAGTTTTTCATTGATATACTTACCGGCAACATGAGCATGGGGTATGAAATATACAAGTTGCATAGTATGCAGTACAATGTTGTCATTAATGTCAACGTTGTGATCTGGTATGAAGATCATTGTGCAAATCATTTTTTATAGCTTGAGCATGATTTAGGATGGTTATATAATGTTTATTTGTAAGAAGGTTTGATCTAGTGTAATCAATTGTAGCGAAAATTTGATTAAGTGTCAAAACAGGTATTTATATGTATAGGGCATCTAGTAATTTGGTCTGCATTGGTCTGTTGTGAAGATTCTTGCTCTATGGTTTTCATGTAATATTTTTGGATGTTAGAGGAGTTTAAATCTAGAGTTTCACAATGCTTTGGTTTTCAGAGTAGAAGTTATGGGTGATAAAAGTTTTGGTTTGCTAATGACAATGTTTCTTGTTCAACATGCATGCTTTGGTGAATCCACACTTCTCTACGGATAGGTATGTAGTTTTTCAGATTTGTGGGAATTTAAAAGATGTCAGATGTATCTAGATTCCAAGTGGCATGAAGATTTGAGTTCCACAAGTTTGTTTGTGGCTGAATAGTTGGTGAATTTTGATGTTGGATCATTACCAATGCCAACCTAATATGTGTTGAGTATTGCATAGTTTGAATAAGTATTGATCTATTATAAAGATGTTATTATAGGTCCACCCTAACATATCTTATGTGTTACAAGTTTGAATTAAAGTGTGTGGTGTATGGGTTGAGCTGAAAAGGCATATTTTGTATGATACATCTAATTAGGATGACCTAATTGATGTATGAGCACTAGTATAGAAAAAACAATATATGATTTTAAAAACTACTAAAAATTACATATAAATGACGAAACATGATCACGTGACCATTAGTAGTTTATTACCAGTCATTTACAACGTGACCAAATTGATGATTAAACCATGTTTAGTCATTTATTGGTTGTTTTGATTGATCGATTTGGTAGTATATTTAGTCATTGATTGATATAATCTAGTTGCTTATTTAGTCAATTTTTATTTACTGATATATTTAGTTATTAATTTAGTCATTGATTGTTGTTAATTGGTCACTTATTTAGTCATTTTTATTCATTGATTTTTGTTCATTGGTGGTTTATTTAATCATTAATTTTAATCACCATTTTGATCAATTTGGTAGTATATTTAGTCATTTTTATTCACTGATTTCACTAGTCATATATTTAGTCATATTTATTCACTATTCACTAATTTCTATCAATTGGTAGTATATTTAGTAAATTTAATTATTAATTGACATCAATTAGTAGTATATATATTCATTTTAATTGACTAATATTTGAGGATTTAAACATAAAATATAGAAATACACATCAATCATCAATTGCACACAATAAGATAGCCATTGAGAAGGAAAAATTATTGAAATTTATTAAAAGAAAGGTGTTCTTATAGCTACACATGTCTGAAATATCTATCTTGCTTGAAAAAATGCTTAGAAATAGAGCATTACAATTTTTTTCAGGTAGAAAACTAAAAATCTGAGTTATAATGCACAGAAATGGCAAGAAAGAAACTTCTGCAAAAAAAAATTGTAATGATGGAACACATGCTTGGAGCCCTTCAATGTGAGCACATTCCCCTTTCATCTCTTAAAACTTCTACAATGTGGGAAATCTTCCTAGAGAAAGTTGTAATGTGTAGAATCCAAGAAGGAGAGTGTTGATTGTGTCCCATATGTGAAGCTCTCTACTTCAATGCATTTAACCAAAAAAATTATTATTAGTCTCAATTCAAAAATAAAAAAATTGTATTGTATATTGCAATTTTACAAATTAATCCCAAACATAATAGAAAGATAAATCAATTAAAAAACTATGGGAGACAAATCATATCCACAAACATTGGAGAGTTATGCAAAATTGGAGAAATTGGCTTGGCAATTGAAGGTAGCAGGGTATTTATAGATTCAATACTTTTACTTAATATTGTGGAATAGAAGGAAAAAAAAACATTTATCTACCACCATAGTGAAAAGTTAACCATTGCATTTGGTTTTTTAAACATAGCCCCTGGTACAACTATTAGAGTTGTTAAGAACCTTCAAGTATGTTTTGATTTTCACACTGCATCTAAATTAATCTCCAAGATTGTTGCAAGAGAAATTGTTCTGAGAGATGTGAACCATTTCCATCATTTTAAACAAGGACAATGTTCTTGTGGAGAATATTGGTGATGCTAGATGAAACAATTTGAAAATTAGGCTTGCACTATAATAATGTGTACTACATCAGATATCCAGTAATAACGAAGGGACATCCATTAAAGCATAACCGTGGGGATTTTTTTGTCATATGTTGTAGTTACAAGTACCCTGCTAGATATACATGAAAATGTGGAAGCTCATAGACAAGGCAAGTGAACTGTTTCAAAAAATGCCTCAAAGAACTATGATATCTTGGAATGTCGTGATTAAAGGATATGTTCAAAATGGGTTTTTCTAAAAATTCCTTAATTTTTTTAAAGAAAATACAACTAGTGGGTGTAAATCCCAACTTGTCAACCTTTGAAAGTGTCCTTCCTACTTGTGTGTAAATTAGAGCTTTCGATGAGGATATGAGCATCCATCAAAAGGATATTTGGAAGTGGATTTTTATCAGATATTGTAGTTATAAGTTCCACTTTAGATCACCAAATCCTTCAAAAAACCTTCTACACAACCACTACAACACCACACGATTGTATTTGGGCCTTTAAAGTGAGGCGGGAAAAGCACCTTGCATCACCATGAAGGCCCAAAAAAAATTGTGTAGTGTTGTGGTGGTCCTTCTACACAACCACCGCAACACCACATGGTTGTTGTTGGGATTTTACAATGATGTAGAGAAATCACCCCGCATCACCATAAAGGCCCAACAATAATCGTGTGGTGTTGTGGTGGTCCTTATGCACAACCACCACAACACAATACAGTTGTTGTTGGGCCTTCATGATGATGCAGGGTGTTTTCTCCACATCACCACAAAGGCCCAACAACAATTGTGAGGTGTTGTTGTAGTTGTGCAAAAGGTTTTGTGAAGGATTTGGTGATCCAAAATGGAACTTGCAACTACAGTATCTGATAAAAGTACACTTCCAAATATGCTTATGCCTTAATGAGAAATAATCATTCATATAACTGGCTAGTTTGAAGAAAACTAGGAGATAACATGAGTGATCATTTAGCAATAAAAAATATGAAAGCACCTTCCTTGAATGCAAGTGCAATTTAGGAAGTTGGTTCAGACACAAACTTGTCTTAGCAAACGGTACTTAAGCTTCCTCAAAAATGTGGTGAGTGTGCAAGATTTTCCTCCAAGAGAGTATCAAGGATGATAGGCTACCATGGAGCCATGTATCAACCATTTGTTTTCTCCTTGTTGGCTACCATAGTAGTTTGTGTTTGTGTATGTTTTCTATTCAAGGGACTCCCAAAATTTAGTTCAATTCCACCCTTCATGTGGGACACATTGGTTATGGTGCATATTAAAGCTAAGTTGCTTTGTTTGGGATGTTGATTCTACATTTTGTGTTGCAAGAAGTTAGATTCTATGGATATCAAGTCTCAAATTCTTCTCTCAAACTATTCCTTGTGACATTGAATGTGCTACATCACATTACACATTCAAGTAGAGAAAATGAAAATTTACTCCATTAGAAAATAAGGGGAGCCTTCTCATTAGTGGATAATCTATTGTAAAGATCCCACAAATACTGATACAGGATCTTAAGGAGTGACCTAGGAAGAATGAGAGCATGGTTTTCATATTTTTAAGGTTCTTGCTATGTGAATATTATCATAAATGTGTATTTTGAAATTGTGGAAAAAAAATTTGTGTATATTGTGATAGGTCGAATCTATGTGCTAGAAAATGAGCAAGAAACAAAGTAATGCAAAATAACACTAGAACAACCTACACCTCAAGATTAGCCTAGTTGGATTCAATACAAAGTAAAGATGACAAAATGAAACTTTATACCTTGTGTTGAATCTATCCTTTGGTTGGCCCTTCAATCTTTGGTGTTGTATGCTCCTTGGATGGCAAGAGATGCAAGCTAGATGATGATGTGAAGATGGATGCATTTGGGTGCGAGCATGAAAATGGCTAAGTATGGATTCTAGAAAAAATTTGCAAGAGTTTGGCTACAATGCATGATCTCTTCCAAATGAGAGAAAAGAGGGGGTATTTATAGAGATTTTGGAAATTTCTAGGGAAATGGATGGTCAAGATTGAGCCACCAAGATTAAGATGTAGGGCTAAGGTGAGTTGAGAACTCACAAGCCCTCACATCTTAACATGTGGCATGTGATATGGCTTAAAAAGGGTGATGTGTGCATGAGGTGGAAGGATAGTACATGACATGGAGGGAGTACAAAGTACCTTGGGATTGGGACAAGATCTCCTCATAAAAAAGGTACTTGTCCCCATGTGGGTGAGAGGAAAAGTGGGGAATTCAAAATTTCTCAAATATTCTCATGGGGATGAGAGAAGGAATTTAAAATTCCTTTAAATTCATTGGGGGATTAAATGTGAATTAAAAATTCACATGGGGAATGGAGATGCCTTGTTCAAAAAGAGATAGTTTTTAATGAAGTTGACTAAGGACACATTCCATAAATGATATGGGGATTAGGGATTACCTAATTAGGTGATTAAGGTTGTGCAAGTACTTGATTAGATTAATTAATGAAGATTAAAGGAAAGTTAGATTTCACATGTGACTTGATGTGACAAGTCAAAGATCACATGGGAGAGAGTAAAAGGAATTTAATATTCCTTGGAAGGATAAAAGGAATTAAAAATTCCTTGAGAGGTTGATTAGGCTAGTTAATGAAGGATTAGAGGGTTAGGTGGCTAAGAGAGATTAGAGGCCAACTTGCAAAAGTTGGAGGATGTGACACATACTAATCAAGGATTAGGTATGTGCACATCCCTAATGATGAGATTAAGAGAATAATGAAGATTAGATAAAAATGATGGAGGATGAGACATAAAGGGAATTAAATAAATAGAATATTTATTTAATTCATTTGATGAAAGGGGGGAAGGTATTTAATTATTTAACTAGATACCTTAGGGATTAGAAGAAATTCAGAGGGATTAATTAAATAATAGTGATATTACTTCATTAATGCAGATAAGGGGATGTTTAGACAAAAGGGGATAAATTTGGATAAATTAAGTGTCCAAATTTAGGTGTCTACATATATAATCATAAATATGCCAATGGAAAAGCCAACTTATGGTATTTAACATAGGTTTAAACATTCTTTGTAAGGCTTATTTTAGGGTGGACACAAACATTTCATGACACCCTTCTTCCTAATTGTGGAAAACCATTAGATAGACACATTTGGGCTATAAAATATAGGGCACATATACTCTCATTTGTTGCTTCATTTATTTGATCTAAGACAGCCTGTTGTATAAAAGATGCTCTCAAAATCACAATAAAATCATTTATTATGTGAAGACTATTCAGAATCTTCCCATCATAACAATGAACAAAAGCATTAGTCATTAACCTAAAATTTGTAAGAGTTTCATCAAATTCTACTTTTCCACTCTCTTTTCCATTCTAAATTTTATTCCTAATTTCATCCATGAAGAACTTCCTCAGCCTGAAGATCCTATTGTTAACCATAACTTTACCAAGTGTCAAGGATAACTTTGAGTTTTTACCCAACCAACAATTGATAAAATTTGGCCTTACCAGATACAATGTGTTGAAAAGCTCTTTGAAGTTATTCTAGAAAAGAGTTCTTGAGAGCATAATGTGCAGTTTTGAATTAACCTTTTTGCATGAATTTCATATCTTTAATCGGCTATTTCGAGCTTGATGACCTTCATCAAGAATGAGAAAACTTGTTCTCTCTAAAATCAGTTTTCCAATATGCTTAACCTCTTCTAGAAGGCTCACATTTGTCTCACAATTTAGGTATACAAAAATATTATATCCAATAACAATAACACTTTTTCTTCTATGCCACTCACAAAGCATCACCAAATGCCTCAAATTTTTCAAAAATTTCCCCATGGTCTAGTTAATCTTAGCTAGTTTTATAATCTCTTTATATTCACAATTTGAATGAATTTCATTCCAAAAGGTTCTTGATCTTTTTAGCATGTAAATTGGAATGTCAATACTCCACTTCTTAAACTCTCTTTTAGAAGTAGAGTATTGGCATTCCAGTTTAAGTGAAGTATCCACTAAGCTCTCCACCCTAAGCCCTCAACCCTCAACCCTTAAACCCTACACCCTCAACCATGAATCCCTCAACCCTCAACCCTCAATCCCTAAACCCTCAATTGTCAACCCTTAATCTCTCAACCCTTGGTGCAACCACAGTAGGAGGGTCCTCAAAGAGAACAGACTAAACTATGTAGCAAGAGTTACACAATAGAAGAAACATAGAATATGGAGGAAAATGTAGATTCAAACATTCTTATTATCATAAATTTCAATTGCAAACTACCAACAACATCTAGGTTTATAGATTGGACTCATAGGGCTAATACAACATGCTAAAAAAAAATAGTGTTCCTATGTGCTCCTTAATGCAAGCTAAAATCTTACATAACTTGCTACTTATATACTTGAATACTTTTCTAATGATCAGTTAGAATCATTTATATCATGTATTGATCTAGAATCATCCGTGTTGACCAAAGATCATTACAATCCCTGATGAAGGAAATGTAATGTGTGCATGAAATAGGTCGGCCTTAAATTTGAATTTATACTCGACGGGTGCATAGGATGAAGTGTGGACCTAAATTAAGGTCAAGGACACTCCATGAAATGATTTGAAACACACCGTAAGGATCCATAAGTTTTGGGAAGGATCCACAAGAGATAAATCTAGTTGTTAGGCTTGAAACTGCTCAGATGCTCTGTTCTAGAAATTGCCACTTAATCCAGAAGCAATAACTTGCCAAAAAATTATCCAATTGACCTAAAATATTGGAATAAGGAAAATGAACATGTCCACGATCATGTAAATATAGATTTGTAGGGTTTGGTGAAAAAATATGATGAAATTTTGAATCTACCAACTTGAACCGAACAAAAACTGAAACAAGAACAAATTGAAATGAAAATATTTTAGGTTGTTGTAGGATTGCCAAGAACCAAGGATGCTCCTACATCATACTTCTGGGGTTGATTGAAAATTGAGTCCCTCACTTTTTTTGTGCTAAAGGAAAACCAATACGGTCTACCTCAGCCTGAGAAATCCAAGAAGAATCCTCCACTGGTCTACCTTGCCACTTCATAAGATACTCATCGCACTATCTTCCATGCATTTTCCTCCCATCCCTGGTATCCAAAATTTCTTGTATCTCATTTGATTGTTGATTAGGAAATTGATTCTCCAATTTTGGTTTACTATCTTCATTGAATTCTACATCATGGTATTGATATAGATCTACAATGTTGAATATAGGTGATATACCTACACCATCTAGTAACTCTACTCCATATGCATTTCCTAAATCAAAATTCTTCAAAATCTTAGAGGGTCTAAACTTTCTCATCTTGAGCTTATTGTAGGTGTCAACTGGAAACCTTTCCTTCCTCAAATACACCATACTTCATCTCCAACTTTGAACTCCTTATGTCTCCTCTTTTCATCTACTTGCTCCTTATACTTCTAGTTCATATCTTCCAATTGCAACTTCACTTGAGTATGCATTTTCTTCATATGTTCTACAAATTCCTCTAATTTTACACTCCTTTTATCTTCCTTACTGATGTCTCACAACTTTGATATACCTCTAGGGTGAACTCTAGTAACAATCTCAAAAGGTGTCTTTTTGGTACTCTTGTTCATTGAATTATTGTAAGCAATATTTTCTTGTGTAAGAACTAAATCCCAACTTCCAATCTTCTCTCTAACCAAACATCTCAGCAAGTTCCCCAAACTCCTATTTACTACCTCTACCTTTCCATCAATCTGTGGGTGAAAACTAGACCTAAGCTTTAAATTTGTCTTTAACTTCTTCCAAAGTGTCCTCCAAAAGTAACCAACAAACTTTATATCTCTGTTTGAAACAATATTCCTAGGTAATCCATGCAATCTAACTACTTCCTTGAAAAAAAAGTCTACTACATGTACTACATCTTTTGTCTTCTTACAAGGTATGAAATGTGCCATTTTTGAAAATCTATCCACTACCACAAATATAGAATCATTACCTCTTTGTGTCTTTGGCAAACCAAGTATGAAATCCATGTTGATATATTCACAAGGTCTCTCCAGAATTGTCAAAGGCTTATACAATCCAACATTCTGACTATTCCCTTTTGCAACTTGACAAACTCTACAACTTTGCACAAATTTCCTAACATCCTTATGAATCTATGGCCAAAAGAAATTCTCACTTATCAATGCTATTGTCTCATCAAATCCAAAGTTTTCGGCCAATCCTCCACTATGTTTTTATTTCACCAAGCTATCCCTCATTGAACTCTGGGGTATACACAACTAACTCCCTCTGAAAAAAATATCCTCCTGAATGAAATAATCCAACCATTGACTCCTATTCTCTAAGACTGGTTCTTTACAAGCTTTCCAAGGTTCTACAAAATCTAGGTCTTCCTCATACAATTTCTTCAATTCATCAAAGCCTAATACCTCCACTCTTATCTCAGCCAATAAATTCCTTCTCCTACTCAAAGCATCAAAAAATCTATTTGAATTTCCACTCCTATGTTTCTAAACAAAAGTGTAACTCTACAAGAATTCCACCCATCTCATGTGTTTTTGATTCAGCTTACCTTGATTGTTCAAATACTGCAATACTTGATGATCCCTATACAACACAAACTCCTTATGTAACAAGTAATGTCTCCACTTCTTCAAGGATTGAACTATGGCATAAAAATCCTGGTCACACACTGAATATCTCCTCCTAGCATCATTCAATTTCTCACTTAAATAAGATAATGGTCTCCATTCTTGACTTAATACTGCTCCAATTGTATTTCCACTTGCATCACAATCTACTTCAAATACCTTACTAAAGTATGGTAAAGCCAACACAGGTTGCTCAGTTAGCTTCTATTTTAACAACTCAAAATTTTGGTCTACTCTATATGTCCACCTAAAATCTTTCTTATCCCCTCTCATTGTTTCTATCATAGGACTACAAATAGAACTGGAATTCCTAATGAACTTTCGGTAGAAACTATCCAATCCATGAAATGATCTTACCTCTCCAATTCTTTCCGGTGTAGGCCATTCAACAATTTATCTTACCTTCTCAGGATCCATCTTCAATCCATCCATAGATATCACAAATCTTAGATATACCAATTCTTCCTTCATGAAACTACACTTCTTAATGTTTATCAACAATTTCTCTTCTCTCAATCTCTACAAAAACTTTTCTTATATGCAACAAATGTTCTTCCCTAGTCTTACTGAAAATCAAGATGTCATCCAAATAAACAATCACAAACTTTCCCAAGAATTTCTTCAATATCTCATTCATCAGCCTCATGAAAGTACTCGGTGCATTTGTTAATCCAAAAGGCATCACCAACCACTCATACAATCCTTCATTTTTCTTGAATTTTGTCTTCCACTCATCCTCTTCTTTGAATCTGATATGATGATACCCACTCTTCAAATATATCTTTGTAAATTATTTAGCTCCACTCAAACAATCCATAATGTCATCCATTCAGGGAAAAGGAAATTTGTACTTCATTGTGATATTTTTTATGGCTCTAGAGTTTGTACACATCCTCCATTCTCCATCCTTCTTAGGTGCTAGCACAACAAGTACTACACAAGGACTTAAGCTTTCTCTGATCAAATACTTTCTCAACAACTCTTGTACTTGTCTATTCAACTCTTCATTCTCTGTTGGTGTCATCTAGTGTGCTACTTTATTAGGAAAACTAGCTCTAGGAATCAAATCCATGCAATGACTAATACTCCTCACAGGTGGTAATCCATTAGGTACATTATCCAAAATGATCTCCTCATATTCTATCAACAACTCCTTTATCTCCTCTAGTTGTTCTTCTGCATGCTTCAAGTCTTCAGCCTTCTTAGGAACCAGAGCATAACACATGTTCTCATGTCTCAGTCCATCCAAAAATCTCCTTCCAACAACCAAAAAATTCTAGCATTTGTACAAACCTCAACCTTAGGAACATCCTCCAATGGCAATAAATTCTACTTCATCCCATTAGCAAAAATGGTATATGTGTTATTCTTTCCATCATGAATAGCCTATCTATCATACTGCCAAGATCTTCCCAACAAAAAATGGCATACATCCATAGGCATGATATCACACAAAACTTCATCATGATTATTTTCTATCTTCAATTTCACCAAATATTGTTCACTTACTAGTACCTTATACTCATCTTGAGTCATGCTATATGATAGGGCTTCGGGTGTTTCAATCTTTCTAACTTCAATTTGGTCACCATTTCTTCATAAATCAGGTGCTTAGAGCTTCCACTGTCAACAGTCACTCTACAACATTTAACAACTACCATGCATCTGGTCTGAAACAATTTTTTTCTCTACAACAATTCTTGATCCAACTCACTTTGATACAATTCTCTTTTGTTCACCAACACTTCTCCCTCTTTCAATTTGTTAGATGATCTGGCATGTTCTTCCTCAACAAAGGTTGTTCTTCTACTATTATCTATCCTTATGCTTGTCTCTCCCTGATTGCATTCAGATGCTCTATGTCCTTCTCCACAACACCTGAAAAAAATTCCCCTGAACACCCTTTTCTCCTATCCTCTATCATGTTTTCTATAACCCTTATTCCTATAAACACCATAACCTCCTCTCCGGTAAGAATTTCCATCATCTCTATGGTATGAATTATCATTCTTCTTGACTTCCTTATCTTTATTCTGATCTGCAGAATTTCCTCTTCCTCCTCCAGTAAAAGTTCTTCCTCTCTGAAATCTTTTGCCTCTTCCCCTCTGTCTCTACTCATGAATAGTTAGCTTCTCTTATGCTTTTAGGGCACATTGATATTCTTCTTCCACACTCAATAATTTGATCAAACTAATCTCATCCTGTATAGACAGCTTCAATCTATTCACATATCTAGCTACTTTCTCAACCTTATCCTCTGAATGTATGGATTTGATATTCAACTTGTAGAACTCCTCAGTATACTCTATCACAGTTAACTCCTTTTGCTTCAAATTTTGCAACTTCTAAAACAAACTGATCTGATAATCTGCAAGCATAAACTTTGTCTTTAACTTATTCACCATTTGATCCCATGATTTTATCTTCTCCTTTCCTCTTCTTTGTCTATCTTTCTACAAATGTTCCCACCAAAGAGATGCATGTACTTTCAACTTTGTACAAGAAAATTTCACCTTCTTGTCTTCAACAATACCTTCAAAATCAAAATAATTTCCATCTCCGATATCCAATCAAGCAATTCATCTAAATCCAACTTACCACTATAATTCAGTGGATTGAAATGTGGTTTGGTATTTACTCTAGTTAGGGGTCTTATGAATCTCTCTTCTCCCTGATCAAGGCTAGGTTGATCTTCTCTTTCCCTTTCTTCATGTTCTTCCACCTCTTCATCACTCACATCATCAACTAGTCAGCCTCTCCTCTGGGTCATTTCGACTGCTTCTAATCTTGTAGCAATTCCTCTCAACATCTCCATTATAGTTGGGTCTACATTTTTGTGCGGTCCATTTCCTTTACCATTTCTTCTTCCCTCCATCTTTACACAAGTCCTCTACAATTGTAGGTGAGATCCTCATTCCACTACCCCACAAAAAATCTTCAACAAGACTTCAAAAACTCTGACTATCTCTCACAGAACGAATCTTGCTATGATATCAATCTGGTGTAGCCACAGTAGGAGGGACCTCAAAGAGAATAGCCCAAACCATGTAGCAAGAGTTAAAAAATAGAATCAACATAGAATATGGAGGCAAATTTTGATTCAAACATTATTATTATCATAAATTTCAATTAAAAATCACTAGAAACATCCAGGTTTATAGATTGGGCTCACAAGCCTGATACAACATGCTAAAAAAAATACAGTGTTCATATGTGCTCCTTAATCCAAGCTGAAATCTTACATAACTCGCTACTTATCTACTTGATTACTTTTATAATAATTAGTTATAATTATTTATATCATTTCTTGAGATCTAGAATCATCCACGTCAACCAAAGATCATTACAATCCTTGATGAAGGAAATGTAATGTGTGAATGAATTAAGTTGGCCTTAAATTTGAATTTCTCCTCGACGGGTGCATAGGATGAAGTGTGGACCTAAATTAAGGTTGGGGACACTCCATGAAACAATTTGAAACACACCATAAGGATCCAGAATTTTTGGGAAGGATCCACAAGAGATAAATTTAGCCATTAGGCCTGAAACTGCTTGGATGCTCTATTCTAGAAACTGTCACATAATCCAAAGGCAATAACTTGCCAGAAAATGATCCAATCAACCTGAAATATTGCAATAAGTAAAATGAACATGTCCATGATGAAAATATAGATTCGTAGGGTCTGGTAAGCATATATGAATTTTTTTTTAATCTACCAACTTGAACCGAACAAGAACTAAAACAAGAACAAACTGAAATGAAAATATTTTAGGTTGATGCAAGATTGCCAAGAACCAAGGATGCTCCTACATCAACCCTCAACCCTTAAACCCTAATACCTCAACCCTCAACCCTTAAAGCCTAATCCCTCAATCCTAAAACCTTTAAAACCTCAACCCTCTACCCTCTACAATATGTATTAAACCCTAAACCCTCAATGCTTAACCATCTACCCTATACATCTGATCCTCAACCATAATCCCTCAACCATATACCCTAAAACCTATATCCTCAACCCTAATCCCTTGACTCTAAACCCTTAAACCATAAACCTTATCCCTCAAATCTCAAACCCTTAACCCCTCAATCCTTAAATGCTTAAACCCTCAACTCACTACCCTATACATTAAACCCTCTACCCTATACATTGGAATTGTTACCCAATTTTCACCTATGGGCTCAATCAAGGGAAATTATGTTTTAAATTCCACATGTGGATTAAATGTGGCTCCCACAAGGGTTGATCCCAACATGCAAGTGTTCAGATTTCATTGGGAAGGTTTTCATCTGATGCTATTTCACAAGGAGGTCTATTGGGAAGCCTTGCCTCAGTAAGATTTAGCATAAAACTCCTGAGGAAGAAAGTTGCTAAGACCCACTGAGATGTCTTGCTGACTGGCCATGTGTTATACTCGTTTGAAATCCTCATGGTTACCAAGACATCTCGGCCATTGTGAAATTTTATATCTCTCTCCACTTGGGAAGAAGTCACGCCGACAGTTGTTCACAAGGCCATCATCAGGGAGAAGGGTTTACATTCACTGAGAGGTCTCGGCGAAAAGAAATGTCATCACGAAGAAAGGAAGGGCCTCGATGTGATGTCTTGGTGCCCAAGTGGAGTCTCCCCAAAATTAAATGAGCTCACCAAATGGAGGCATCATCGCCATGAGGTCTGGCCAAATAGTCGAAGTCTCAGCAAAGGGGATTTGCTTCGTGTTAAGGCCTTCCCGACCCACTAGTGTCCTTCCAAAGTGGTCTCAGTGCACCGAAGGTTTGCCTTCGGCATGGGGTCTCACTGATAGTGAAAGTCTCGCCAATAGGGATTGATATCGGCATAATGTCTCGCTGAAGGCTGGTGGTCTCGTTGAACAAATAGGAGCTCGGGGAGATGTCTCGGCGAAAAGAGATGTCAACGGGGAGAAAAGGTGGGCCTCGCTGTAACGTCTCAATGACCGAATGAAGTCTCACTGAAAGGATAGTGCCTTCGGTATAAGGTTGCGGTCTTCGGGAGATGTCCCACCAACATGTGAAAGTATTTGCGAGGGTTGTGAAATCAAAGCAAGGTCTTGTCGATCAAACGATGTCTCCCCGAAATAAAGTGAGCTCTCACCGAAACAAGCTTGTTGCCTCATTGCAGCATCTTGTTGACCAATGGGAGTCTCACCGAAAGAAGGTTCGAGCTCGAGGAGATGTCCTGTCGACACGTGGTGGTCTCACCGAGAGAGTTTTCCTTTGGCATAAAGTTTGGACAAATGGGGAAAGCCATGTCAATAGAAGGGTGCCTTCGATATAATATTTTGAGTTTGGGGAGAAGTCTCCCCGACCCGATGGTATCTCACCGACCATTGTGCACAAGTGGTTTGGTCTCACCAAAAGAGGTTGATCTCGGTATGATATCTCACCGATAATGGAAGTCTCGCCGAAAGGTGGGGGCTTTGGTATAATCTCTCGCTGATAGAAGGCTTGGTTGGTGTAATGTCTCACCGACCGAAGTTGGTCTTGCCGAAAGGAGGTGGCTTCGGGGTGATGTCTTGCCAATGAGAGGTGTCTCACCAAAGCAGAATGAGTTTGATGAGAGGTCTTCCTGACTATAGGGGAGTCTTACCGAAATGAAAAGGTTTGAGCTCGAGGAGAAAGGAAGGTGCCTTCGCTATAACCTCTTGTCGAAAGCAATTGTCTCGCTAATGAAAGATACAACAGTATAACTTTTGAGGATTTGCTATGATGTCGCTATGACCTCTTGCTGAAACTTATAGCCTTGCTGATGGTTTTAGGGATGTTGATATGATTTTTGCAGCTTGATGTGAAATCTCGCCAATGGTTGTGAGCTATGTCGATAACTACTGAAGGGCATAATCGCATCGGGGAGACACGACTAGTGTCTCACCGACATGTGATTCTAAGGAAGTGACCTTTGACCATCTGGGAATCTATGTGGCATGAGTTCAACCAATCAAAGGGAACCAAGGGTGAACCATTGACTAATTGACTACCTCTCTGAAGAAGATAAATGGGATGTGAGCAATATGGATCTGCTCTGTGATAAAAAAAAATGATGGATTGATTCGGTATACAAGGGGGTCTACTTGTAGAAATATCTAGAGTGAGAATCAGGCATAAAAGATGAAACTGTGAGTCACAATGATAGCTGGGGTCACTACTGGAAAAAAGGGGGATCGACATTAATGATAATGCTTTAGAGCATTCAAAGTGGACCTTCAAGGAGGATCGAAGATGGACACATGGGCCATAAGTTAATGTGATTGTTGAAAAAGATCAAGGAGGCCATTCCTGAAGCAATCCTTCACCGACATGGATAGCGAGGATATACATTGAATACAGATGTAACTAGATTTAAAAGATCTAAGGGTAGATCTTTCTAGGGGCCGAAACGCTTTTGTATAAATGGCATTTTTGCCTCTTTGTAAAGGAGTTCTTATGCTTTTCTAAATTTTGTGACTTTTGCAGTCCTTTCTCAGATTAGCAAACTTTTGTAACTCATTTTGGAGCATGATATATAAAATTTACCTTGGTTACCATTGATGGTTCAATTTTCCTTCTGGTTCATGCAAAATATTGTGCATTTTCAAGTGATTGATCAAGCTACTTCGTGAAATCTTTCTTTTTCCTTATAGCTTTGTCTCATGTTAGCATGCCTTTCTTTGCAAAATTAATATTATGTAGGTTACAAACTATGTTTACATAATTGCACATGAGCTTTTAATTTGTGAAAATCTACTTTTCCTTCTTGAAAGTGTGTGCAAGTCAAACCTGTTTGTGAAATACTTATGCATAATCTACAAAAATTTGTTGTGTAGTCCCATATCCATCATCAGTATTCAAGTGTAACTTGAGTGTCTCATTGCTCTTTTCATTTTGGTGTATCACCATAGGATTTAATCTTCATTTTCATGCACTCTATCTCCCTTTTCCTTTACAAAATCAGTAGTTTAGGTGACACCATAGGAAGTCGGCCTTCTCCGGAGGTTCATTTCAACTTTAGGTGACCCACAGCCTTGAAGTGATCCCATGTTTCTCTAGAAAGCTCAGTTTTTTCATAACTTTGCATAGGGTGCATTTCTAGTGGATAACAGTTTTGGCACGCCCGGTGGGACTAAGAACTAGTTTTCAGTCTCTTTTGTCCTTATGTTACTATTGTTTGGTGTGTATAGCGGTATTTTCAACCTCTTGTAGGTAGGTTCAATCACATACCTGGTGACTCCGAGTGTGGAAATTTTCTAGTTTCAGTAGCTCAAGTGCACATGTTTTAAGTTTTTGGAAGGAAATCTAATTTGAATGGAAAAGAAATGTCAGGTTTTCAGGGGAATATGGCCTTTCACCCTCCATTCCATGAAAACCTTGCATATATGTCCTCTTATTGACCATATTATACAAAATAGTCTGCTGTCATTATTCCAAATGACCCTGTAGCAATAGAGTTCCAACATTTTTATCATGCCTCCCATCCTTCCACTCCTACTCAATGTCGCCTAACATATGCTCAAATTCAACCATAGGAACTCATTTCTACAAAAAATCAACATGGTAGTTTCAATAACCATCCCCAAAATGCTAATAAGGGAGTTAGCGATATTGATAAGATATTGCTTGATTTCCAAAGGCAAATGGATGATATTAAGAGAGAGAAAGATTTTGTTGTGCAGGAGGAAGAGCTTGCTTTTCAAGCTTATATTCAGCATCAACAAGATATGGAGGTCCAAGAGTATGAACAAGAGGTTGCTACTAGACAAGTTGTAGCTGAAGAAGAGCAAATAAAAAACTTACTTGCACAAAAACAAAAGCAAGAGTTTCAATCAACCTTCCATGTTCCTAAACAACCTATTCAAGAGGAGATTCCTAGGTTCAAATTTTCAAGTTTTAAGCAAAACTTACTTTATGATTTTTCAAGTCATCCTTCTAGTTTTGAAATTCCAAGTTGGAAGGGAACATGCGTTCAACCCTGTGAGACTCCATTATTAGATATTCAAATAGAACTAAGCTCTAATGTTTAGAAGGCAGAGGAGGAGCAACTTATTGATCAAGATAAGTTAATCCTCTGGGAAAAGCTTAAGAATGTGAATCCTTTACATCTAGCTATAAGGTGTTATCAATTGCAGTAGCAAAGGATTGAGTAGTAGGAAGAAAAAGCAGAAGTGGTTGTTGAGAAAGGTCAATCTACAACTTGGAATAAGGGACTATCTTTATTCTCTCAGCTTGATGGAGAGGAGGTAATTGCCGAGTTTTGCTCAATACTGGACAATGAGGAATCTAAACCTCTCCAAGAAGGTGAGGAGAATCAGGTTGAGCAGCTTGTTGTAATGAACATAGGTGAGAATCAGAAGGCAGAGTTAATCTTCTCATTTGATGATCTGCCTTACTTCATTGACAAGGATGAAGAATTGGACCAACATGAGGTTGACGGAGGTAATATTGATTTATTGTTGCATAAAGGTGAAGGTGAGTTTGAGGTCTTTACTCGTGAGCAAGGAGGTTTAAGTAGCACTGTTCAGGGAGAGCCACATTTTGATGTGCATGAGAATACCCATCAAGTTGAACAAGTCCCTAAACTGGACTTATTGTTTTGCAAAGAGGTTGTTTTTAATGCTTTATCAAAGCTAGATGAGAACTGCATTAGGCCTGAAATTAGTCTTTTTGTTCAGAAAAGTAAAGAAGACATTGAAGAGGATATGTTTTGGAATGATTTAGAAGCTTTATGTACTAATTTGGGTGTTGAACTATTACCCCTTGATGAAGTTAATCATGAAAAACTCGAGCTTACTAAAGAAACTTCTTTTTCCTCACTAAGTCAATCACAGGGGTTAGACTTTTCCAGCCAAGGCTATAAAACAACAGTGAATGGGCAAGAGACCAATAAGGAGAGCTCAATTTTTGTCTTTACAAGGGGTTGTCTGATCAGAGATTTAGCCCAGATGGATTTTAATAAAGTGCCAACGGTTAATCAAGCATTCACACATGGATCCAGAGTTGAAAGTGGCATAAAGGATGTACTTGTAGTTGAAAAAGATTGTGTTCAATTTACTTATCCTCCTTTGAATACAAATGCATATGATCTGTTTAAAGAGGTAAGTAAACTTGTTACCCTCTTTCATGAGGAAATGCATTGCATTTTTAAACATTTTTTAGTGTACCATTTTTATTTAGCTGCCATTAAGCTTGAGTCATTACATATTGAGGAGAAAGGGCAGCTATTTCAATCATCCTGTGAATGGTTCTGTTTGACCAGTTTCTTACTGGTTAGTGTAGGGTAGAATAGGTTTTATGCTTTCAATAAGTGCTTCTACACTTTAGTTTAATTGTTGTTAAATTTCCTAAGTGCTATTCTAGCATTGTTACATAGTTTCCATTCTTCAGTTTTCCTGTTTTCAATAAGTTTCCAAGTGTTCTAATGAGTTATAAATAAGTTACAGCCATGTACAAGCTGCTCTAGATCTATTTCTAAGTTTTTCCAATGACTCCATGCCGAATGGATAGGCCAGGCTACTGGTTTTCATGTTTAGTAGGCAAACATCCAGCTGAGGTCACCATAAATGTTACCCAATTTTCACCTACGGGCTCAATCAAGGGAAATTATGTTTTAAATTCAGCACATGGATTAAATGTGGCTCCCACAAGGGTTGATCCTAGTGTGTAGGTGTTCATATTTCATTGGGAAGGTTTTCATCTAATGCTATTTCACAAGGAGGTCTATTGGAAAGCCTCGCCTCAGTCAAATTTGGCATAAAACTCTTGAGGAAGAAAGTCGCTGAGACCCGCTGAGATGTCTTGTCGACTGGCCGTGTGTTATACCCATTTGAAATCCTCATGGTCACCAAGACATCTTGGCTGCTATGACATTTTATCTCTCTCTACTTGGGAAGAAGTCACACCAAAAGTTGTTCACAAGGCCATCATCGGGGAGAAGGGTTCACATTTGCTGAGAGGTCTTGGCAAAAAGAAATGTCATCACGAAGAAAGGAAGGGCCTCACTGTGACGTCTTGTCGACCAAGTGGAGTCTCCCCGAAATGAAATGAGCTCACTGAATGGAGGCATCATTGCCATGAGGTCTGGCCGAACAGTCGAAGTCTCAGCAGAAGGGATTTGCTTCGTGCTGAGGTTTTCCCAACCTGCTAGTGTCCTACCGAAGTGGTCTCATCTTGTTGAAGGTTTTTCCATCGGTATGGGGTCTCACCAATAGCGAGAGTCTCACTGAGAGGGATTGATATCGGTGTAATATCTTGCTGAATAAATAGGAGCTCGAGGAGATGTCTCAGCGACTAACGAAGGTCTCAGTGAAAAGAGATATCAACAAGGAGAAAAGGTGGGCCTTGCTGTAACGTCTCGGTGACTGAACGAAGTCTCACCAAAAGGATAGCGCCTTCAGTATAAGGTTGTGGTCTTGGAGAGATGTCCCACTAACACACGAAAGTCTTGGCGAGGGTTGTGAGCTTGGAGCAAGGTCTTGCCGATCAAATGATGTCTCCCCGAAATAAAGTGAGCTCTCACCGAAACAAGATTGTGGCCTTGTTGCAGCATCTTGCCGACCAATGGGAGTCTCACTAAAAGAAGGTTCGGGCTCGGGGAGATGTCCTACTGACACGCGGTGGTCTCACTGAGAGTTTTTTCTTCGGCATAAATTCTAGAAAAATGGGGAAAGTCTTGTCGACAGAAGGGTGCCTTTAGTATAATATTTTGAGTTCAGGGAGAAGTCTCCCCGACCCGATGGTATCTTTCTAAGCATCATGCACAAGTGGTCTGGTCTAGCTGAAAGAGGTTGATCTCGGTATGATATCTCACTGATAATGGAAGTCTCACCGAAAGGTGGGGGCTTCGGTATAATCTCTCGTTGACAGAAGGCTCAGTTGGTGTAATCTCTCACTAACCGAAGGTGGTCTTGCCGAAACAAGGTGGCTTCGAGGTGATGTCTTGCCAATGAAAAGTGTCGCGCCAAAGCAAAATGAGTTCTATGAGAGGTATTCCCAACTGCAGGGGAGTCTTGCCAAAATGAAAAGGTTTGAGCTCGAGGAGAAAGGAAGGTGCCTTCGCTATAACCTCTTGCCGAAAGCGATTGTCTCGCTGACGAAAGATGCAACAGTATAACTTTTGAGGATTCACTATGATGTCACTATGACCTCTTGCCAAAAGTGATAGTCTTGCCAATGGTCTTAGGGATGTCGATATGATTTTTGTAGCTCGATGTGAACTCTTTCTGATAGTTGTGAGCTATCTCAATAACTGCTGAAGGGCATAATCGCATCAAGGAGACACGGCTAGTGTCTCACTGACATGCGATTCTGAGGAAGCGACCTTTGACCATCTAGGAATCTACGTGGCACAAGTTCAACCAATTAGAGGGAACTAAGGGTGAACCATTGACTGATTGACTACCTCTTTGAAGAAGATCAACAGGATGTGAGCAGTATGGATCTACTCTATGATCAAAAATGATGGATCGATTCGGCATACAAGGGGGTCAACTTGCAGAAAGATCTAGAGTGAGAATCAGGAAGAAAAGATGAAACTGTGAGTCACAATGACAACTGGGGTTGCTACTGGAAAAAAGGGGGATCGACATTAATGATAATGCTTTAGAGCATTCAAAGTGACCCTTCAAGGAGGATCGAAGATGGACACAGGGGCCAAATGTTAATGCGATTATTGCAAAAGATCAAGGAGGCCATTCCTGAAGCAATCCTTCACTGACATGGACAATGAGGATATACATTGAATACAGATGTAACTAGATTCAAAAGATCTAAGGGTAGATCTTTCTAGGGGCCGAAACACTTTTGTATATATGGCATTTTTGCCTCTTTGTAAAGGAGTTCTTATGCTTTTCTAAAGTTTGTGACTTTTGCAATCCTTTCTCAGATTAGAAAACTTTTGTAACTCATTTTGGAGCATGATATATAAAATTTACCTTGGTTACCATTTATGGTTCAATTTTCCTTCTAGTTCTTGCAAAATATTGTGCATTTTCAAGTGATTGATCAAGCTACTTTGTGAAATATTTCTTTTTCCTTATAGCTTTGTCTTATGTTAGCATGCCTTTCTTTGCAAAATTAGTATTATGTAGGTTACAAATTGTGTTTACTTAATTGCACATGAGCTTTTAATTTGTGAAAATCTACTTTTCCTTCTTGAAAGTGTGTGCATGTCAAACTTGTTTGTGAAATACTTATGCATAATCTAAAGAAACTTGTTGTGCAGTCCCATATCCATCATTAGTATTCAAGTGTAACTTGAGTGTCTCGTTGCTCTTGTCATTTAGGTGTATCACCATAGGATTTAATCTTCATTTTCATGCACTCCTTCATTTTCCTTTATAGTATTAGTAGTTTAGGTGACACCATAGGAAGTTGGCCTTCTCCAGAGGTTCATTTCAACTTTAGTTGACCCACAGCCTTGAAGTGATCCCATGTTTCTCTAGAAATCTTAGATTTTTCATAACTTTGCATAGGGTGCATTTCTAGTGGATAACAAGAACCTCAACCCTAATCCCTCGATGCCTATCCATCTCTCTCTCTCTATCTATCCATCTCACCTCTCTCTCCCTCCCTCTCTCCTACCCTCTCTAATTGTCTATATCTACCAACTCCCTCTTTCTATATACCTCTTGCTCAATCAATCCCTACCACTCTCTCTCTCACTCCCTCTCTCTCTATCTCCCTATAACTCCCTCTCCATCACTCCCTCTCTCTCCCACTCCCTCTCTCCCTATATCTTATGTCTCCCTCCCACCCTACCTAGATAAGTCCCTCCCAATCTACTACCCTCTCTCACACTACCTCTCTCTCCCCATCTCTCTTAGGTCACTCCCTCCCACACCCTCTCCCACTCTCAGGTCTCTCTCTCACACCCCCTCTCTCCCACTCACTCTCTCTACCTATCTCTCAAGTATCTCCCTCTCCTTGTCTCTCAGGTCTCTCCCTCTAACCCTACCACATAGCTTTCTCTCTCTCTCTCTCTCTCTCTCTCTCTCTCTCTCTCTCTCTCTCTCTCTCTCTCTCTAAACATATATACATACATACATACTTACATACATACAAGAATACATACATATGTAAATACAATCTTACATACATATAAGCATACAAACATATGGACATACAATCTTACATACATACAAGCATACATACATATGTACATACAATCTTATATATACATATAACCAGACATACATACATACATATAAGAATACATACATATATACAATCATACATACATACATATAAGTAGACATACATACATACATGCATACATGTTATACAAGCATACATACATACAAATATACAAATATATACACATACATTCAATAGACTAGCATTTAACAGAAAGAAAGACATAACACGAGTGTGTTATAACAAACTCACGTTATGTCTTGCTAGACATGTCTTGGGAACAAATGCATAAAACATGTCAAAACTAAGAAATAATGTGAGAGTGTTATTTCTTTCTTTGGGAATCCCCAAGCCTTGGGCTTGGTATTTTCCTTGGAATACCACCCCAAAGGCTTGGAGTTCCTTCCCAATGTCTAAAGACGTGTTTTTTCAAATTCTACAATATTTCACATAATCGCATTTGTGCTAAGCATTAGGTTTGCACGTGTTTCAAGGTCGAACAAATCAAATACCTAGGAAATGTTAGTGTGAATGCCTAATCTTCAATTAGCTAACAATAGAAAAAAAAACAAGGTTATTCATGTTATAAATCCAAACAAAGCATTCCATATAAGATTCTCAATCAAGCAAAGACAAGAAAACATGTTGAAAGCATGAAATAACACAAGATAAAATCATGTAATCCTCTAACTTGATCAAACCTTCATCCCATAGGGGGATTGGGGCTTTTTTGATGAGGAAAGTAGCCATTTCCCAATCCCTTTGATAAGCTTCAATATTGTACATGATTCCAAGTGTATGAGATGATAAAAACAAGCTAAGATATGATGAATATGGTGTAGATGGGTGATTGCTATGAGTGAAAATGTCTATAATAAACTTGCATGAGATTATGGGTCAAAATGGATTTGATAAATGCCAATTTCCCTCAAAGATAGTGATAGCAATTGGATGATAGATGGATGAAATGAGCATACTAACTTTGCATGAGACGATGGATCCATACTCAATAGAGAAAGCCTCTACTTATAGGAGAGAAGGGTTGAAGAATGGGAAAATTTGAGCAATGTGGGACTAAAATGAGATTCAATAGCATTATGAAACTTGTCACAAGGCTAATAAAATCCATGGAGATATGTGCTCACACATGTGTGAGCACATCTTGGGAAAAGGGATGTGTAAGAGGAGTAAATGCTTAGGTGGATTGCGTAAGAGGGGTGTAAGAGGCTATTGAATGAATATGGTTGAGATGTAAGAGGGACAAGGTGGCATGTAACAGGCCATTTAAGGCAAAGGTGGCTCTTGTAAGAGCATTTAAGACCTTTGTAAGAGGCTTTAAAAGCATTTTGGAGGGAATATTCCAAAGAATATGCTTTTGAGAGGAAAATAGGCTAATTAGTTAATTAGAAAAAAATGTATTCATGTGAAACTTGGTTAGTTGATCATGGGTTTAGTTTGACCAAGGTTGAGTCTAAAGCTAGAGAAATGGGTAATGAGGATTAGCAGGAGATTAGAATTAATTAATTCAAAATTAAATCAACTCAAGTGGGTTAGGGGCTTGTGACATATGTTAAATAATTTAGATTTATTTAATCAAATGAGAGGACATTGGGATTTTAATTGAATAATTTGATTTATTTAATTAAATTGGATAGACATTAGTGAGAAGAAAGTGAATTAATTTGATAAATTTAATTATTTGATTAATAGTAGAAATTGTAACTAAATAATACAGATTATTTAATTAAATGGTTAGAACTGAAGTGACTTAGGAAGGAATGATTATAGTAATCAGATTCATATGTGTAATACCAATCAGGACTATTTTAAGTGTTTACATTTTGCCCCTCTTTGAAGTGAGGTACCTACCTCATTGGTTCAAAGACTAGTGCTACCAAGATCGAAATTCAAAATTTTTCTTCTTTTTTTTAATGCCCCACTATTGTCCCAATAGAAGGAATTACACTGTTACATTTCCCCCTCAAGATATCGAGCAAAAATATCAATTTTTAGATCAAGATCGTGAAAAAGATTCAAGATTAGTTCAGCTCAAAGAGGACTAGAAAGCTCAGATGTTTGATGTAGATAGATTTGATGATGTATAGAAAATCATTAGACATGGGTAGCCTCATGTAGATTTTGAGATTTCACACATATTTTGGATAAAAATGTTATTAAAGATAGAAGAATAAGAAGAATAAGATAGATGGATGAACCCTTGAGTCCGAGAGGATGTAGAAGTCCAACAAGTCCATGAGTCATCAAGACTTTATTAGATATGATGATGAGTGATGATAATTTTCCAATCAAGGGATTGGGACACAAACAACACAACTTTCCTTATGTTTGATAAAACACATAGATACAATGCATCAAGGTATAGACAACTAGGATGGTGTTGTATCTAGTGCGATGGAATTTGACTCAACAAATAGATAGGAGTATTCTTGTTCACACCTGACATATGGAAACCTCACTAGGATGTACTTCAGAAGTTTTAGAAATCTCAGACCAAAACATGGAAAGGCATAACCTAACAATGCAATAATCAACAAGTTATCCCAAACACCTTCCATACATACCTAACAAAGCAAGTATTCAACAAGGTTATATTGCAAGAACATCCCACAAGCACAAAAAATGAAAGATAATGATCAATGCCCCATTCCTTTCTCTCTAAATCATAATCATTTTGATAGAAATCATCAAGAGGTCAATGGAATGCATGCAATAAGATAAATCTCAAGAAAAGATCAGGTGAACAAACAAGTCAATGTTCTTCATACCTCCATCCAAAGGGATGTGTTTTGTTTAGGATAAGTATAAAAATCAATTACCAAAGATAATGGTCATTGTAGGAAGGATGCATCCTAGGACATGTTAGTGGATGGTGGCAAGTTGATAGGTTGTTTGAAAGGTTGTTATCAATATAAGGTTGATTGACATGTTTGCTAAAAAGATCAAGAGTTTGATTTTGCATTTAAAAGTTTGTTGTTTTGATTTTGATTTTGCATTTGAAGTTTTCTTTTGTTGATTGTCGTGGTTTTTTTTGTTTGTTTTTCCAAATGATGAAGGTGATGATTGATTTATTATGGATGATTGATTATCATGGGTGAAGCAAAATGAGATGGATGATTTTTTTCAAATGTTTGGATGTTTTTGAATTTTTTGAAGTTTTTGAAATGTTATGAGGATTTTTTGCTTTCTAAAATTCTAAGTGAATTCTTTTTGTGTTCTTAGGTTCTGCTCATCAATGATGGCTCTTCCTACATTTACCGTAGATGATGTAGTCTTAATGAACCATATTTTGAATTTTTTTACTTTTTGACCTTTTGTGGGATTTTGATATGATTTGAATGTTTTTGGAGTTTTGTATGATTTTGATGGTTTGGATATGGATATGTGATGATATTAGTGCTATTTTAGGATTTTGTTGAAAACCAAGCAAGGGTTGGTTGATCAAATTGATAGATTGATGATGTTATATACCAATGCAAGGATAGAGTTAAGAACATGAGATTGGGAAGATATCCCAAGATGATGATGGATTGATTGGGTTTGATTAATCAATATTGTGAAGCTTAGTTTGGAACAATTTTTTTTGAATGATTTGTTGTGATGCTAAAGTGCAAATTAGATGCAACTGATATTGATTTTTTGGATTGATGTTTGATGAAAGATAAAGCTTGATAAGGAACATCTTGTCAAATATGTCATGGGTTTGTGATTTGGATTTTGGCTCACAAATTCTTTGAAAATTTTGATTTTACATTTTCCAATGTTTTGATCACCAAATAAGTTGGAAGATATAGATCAAGATTTATTCCCCAAGCAAGATGTAAATATCTGCCCCTAGTGTCTAACAATGTATGGAATGCCATGGGTGGATTATTGGATAGATGTATGGATGGATAGATATGGTAAGCACACAAAGAATGCCAAGGATTATCTTGTGATAAGATAAGGTGTTCAAATAGAGGATGTTTATTTGGATAATGCTTCATGGCTTAGATAATTATTGTGCAATTTTTGCACACATGCCCCACCAGAGGAAGGGACCCTGTTTTGCTTGTTTGGTTTTCTTGTTTTCCTTAGGGTCTTGACCTTTTCCCCTTAAGGGAAAGGTCTCTCATTCTTGGTCTTGCTTTACCTAGGTACTTAAGGCCTTAGCTGCACTCATGGTGTCTTTTTGCAACATTATGATGGCATGCGTGCTCTTTAAAAGATGACCCCAATCCAAAATTCCATCTAAAGGGGAAAATTTGGTTAAGTATGGAGCAATTTCGGCAAATCCAAGGTAGCTAAGATTACTTGAACCTCAATCTGACTGGAAAATCTAAGCTACCTCAGATTTCCTAGGTTCTAGGTCACTTTGCGTACCTGAGTCTCTTAAGGTGTCATTTCATGAATTTATTATGCACTTTAATGTGTCAAAAGGAGGATATAAGTAACAATTAAGATGTCTTTGGGGACCATTCCTACATTGTACTAATTTGAGTTTAAGATAGGTCACTTCCACCTTGTGTGTTGATTAAAGCTCTAGAGTCAGGATTATGTTCTCAGATCATTACTCTAGGGTTATCGAAGGTCTCCATTGCATACTTTCTTCTTGTACGTCACTCCAAGGTTGGTTTTCTAGTTTTTCTTTGGTGATTTCAATGCATCTCATGCTTGATTGTTTATGTCTTGTGGTTTTTGCTTCAATCATCAAGTTAGGGTTTCTGTATTGGCTTGTTTCTTGTTTCTCCATTTAGGGTTTCTCTTCTTTAAAGATATACTCCATAAGGGTTTGTTGTTGAATATCTTCAAGATAGATTGAGGTTATTTCGTATGTTGAAAATATTTAAGATTTGTCCTTTGCATTGCATTTACATGATTGATAATGGATTTAATAGTGTCACCCTATTGTAAAAGTCTATTTGAAACCCTAGTTTTGTGAAAACCAAATTAGATTGAAATGATGAATGAAGTAAATAGGGTTAACAGATTCTAATGTAAAATTAATGATTTGAAGCACTGAGAGAAATGAACACAATAATCATCAAATGAACCAAACACTTAGAAAAATTATGAGTCTAGGTGAAACACCTAGAAATTTCAAGGTAGCTTATATTTTCTAAGCCCTAATCTATTCGGAAAATTTGAGCCCCCTCATATTTTCCAGAGCCTTTGCATGGATAAAATCATGGAGTCCAAAGTAATGAAGGCCTTAACACTTAGAATCTTAACTTGCATTCAGTGATTCTGAGCTAGCTTAGATTCACCGAATTCCAGTCCAACTGAAGAATCTGAGCCCCTAAGAAATACCTGAACTTCATGAACTTTCAACTATTTGATGCATGTGATGAATTGGGCCTTGATGAAATGATGTGCTATGTGATTTCAAAGTAACTAATTCATACTTATGCTTGATTATGACAAAGAATTCCCATTTCATGAGGATACCTTGTGATTACGAATCAAAATGAGTATGTTGAGCAAAGCTCGGTAAATACGAGCTCCCTCAGATTACCCAAGGTCGAGTCTAGCTAGAAATTTTGAGCTCCCTCAGATTTTCTGACCTTTCTCCTTTGGCTTTAAATTTCAAATATTAATAGAAATTTAGTCTACATATGGGGTTACAAGGTATTTATTGTTGGAATTTGATCAATTTGAGTGAAATTCAATTACATGTCTTGTATAATCTGATAATGAGATCTTGTGTAATGTATTGGCTGCCTTGCATTTCCATCAGGGTTTATATTATCATTATGTTTCAATGGCATTGTTTTAGCATACATTAGTACTTCATGTAATTAATGCAATGTGTTATTTTGTTATTTTCATTTGGGTGATAATGATCTTTTCTAATAGATGCAGGCAGAATTGAGTCCTGACAAGAAATCTAAATCAAAGGCTGCTTCGGTAAAAGAGGAGGTGAGAAGAAGAGTTGAAAGGATGAAATATGATTTCAAGGGAATATGGCCAAAGTCCAAGATTGCTTCTGCCTAGTTAGATTGCAAACACAAATATGGGGCATGTGGACTATGATGATTTTCAACAAAGAATATATGGAAATGCACCAACTCAATTGGCTTAGATCCTCACTCATACTAGTTTGGATCAAGTGGTATGATTCCCTCCAACACAATTATGCTTTGAGCTAGTTTTGGAATGTGCAAGGCATTATGACTTCAACACAAGGATTATAATTGGACCACAGGGAAGAGTCATCATGGAAAATCTCACTGAGGAGTCTATTGCAGAGGTGTTTAATATTGCCTCACATCGCAAGCTTATTGAGGAGATAAAAATTGGGGAAGCAATAATTTTTTATGATGAAGACCCCAATAGAGCCTTGGAAATAATGAATAACTCTTGGATACTGAAGCCCAAGCCACACTATTCTAAGTTGCCTAAACAATTGCATAGAAGTGATTTTAAGATGGAGTATCGTGATGTTATAACTCTCTTGGGTAGGGTAATGGGAATAGAAGAGGCTAAAATTTTCCACAATTGGATGTTCTACCCCATCACACGGATCGTGGCTAGAAAGAATTATCATTGGGACATAATCATAAGCAACAACTTAGATTCCCAATTAAGAAGTGTGCAAGAGACCAATAGATTTACAATGACTTCATATCTTGTCTACATGTTGGAAAGAAAAAGAAAGTATAAAGGTCTCAGTTGCAAAGGGACTATAGGGAAGGATGGGATATGGGACATATACTCACAACTACAACATAAAACAACCAATTATAGGAGAGAAAATGATGCATCTTTCATGTACATTCCCAAGTTGTTGCGGGATGCTCTCCATGTCAGGGTTTCTTCTAATGCCATGGACTTGATCAAACAGTATGGTCAATGATTTGTTCAGTTTTAAAGATTCACATACATCCAAATACAAGGTTCTCCTATTGTTCCTCTCAGACTACCAAGATACCCTACTAATAAAATAATGCTAGAATTTACAAGGAAGATGGCATTTGAGGCAATTTTGCAAAAGGATTTACACAAGAAGGGGATAGGGGTAGAATTCCCACTAAGAATTGGTACTCTAGAAATCTTCCCATCTATCCAAAGTGCTCAATACTTAGAGAAAGAAATGAACCAATTTGAATTATACTCTCATACCAACAGGGATAACTTTGATCCCTATGGCAAGGCATAGAAACATGCCAATAGAGAATTCAGACATAAAGATCATATTGAGGACTATTGGGCCAATTTTTGAGATGAATTTGAAATTATAAGAAGGATTTCTAGGCTACCATTGAATTTAATCAGATTATACAAAGTTACAAAGCTTCCAGATCAAGTCCAAGATGATGATACAAACTTGATCCAACACCATGATTTTTAACCTTATAGGAATAAGCCCTTTCCTCCAATTAACTAGTCAGAAGAGGAAATAATATACTTAGATCAAATCACAAAGCCAGTAAAGAAAAAATCCATGCTATGGGTGAGGCATAAGGTGCTGGAGTTGGAAGTTGATGGCACCAAATTCACATATGACTTGATGGGAGATTTGGAATCCCAATCTGAGGAAGAGGTTGAAGCTGATAAAGGTGATGATACTGTTGAGCCTCATGATGAGAATGTTCAAGAGGAGGAAATGACTCTAATATTGAAAATAAATACAAGGAGCCAGACTCAAGTCAAATAAATTGAGAAACAATCTCTGAAGACAAAGAAGGATTCCAAGGTCAGTACTACTACTGAAGAGGGGGAGGCCTCACAACCTGTGAAGAAGAGGAAATTAGTTATAGAAAGCCAAAAAGTGGCCAAAGCAAGAAAAGGTAGCACTTCCACTGATGCCCCCTCCTTAGTCAAAGTTGTTGATGTGGAAAGCTCGGTGGAAAAGCCACAAGTGTATGTTAGGATAAATTCTCCTAAGCATAACACATCCCCAATGATTGATACAAAGATTGCAGAAAAAGAAGTGTAGATTGAAGAGGCACCTACATATGATAGTGCCATGAGAATAGTTCTAGGAAATAATTCTCCCATTTCTTCTCCTCCTCATAATGTTCAAGTTTCAGAAGAAGCATTCCACAAAGTGGGAAACATATCAATTGATCCTAAGGGGCATGAATATAAAGATGAGGAGATTTCTACTCCTAAGAGTGGAGAATGGAGAAATTTTGTGCAAGAGATTGGACAATCTACCTCTAGGGCACAAAGCAAAAAACATAGAGTCAGAAGTAACTCAAGAGAGGTCATCTAAATCAAATTCTCCAGAGAAAGAAGTGATTAATGAATAGGAGGATCATCCTAAGGTAGAAAAGAATGTGGAAGAGGTTGTTGATACCCCAAATCAAGATAAGGGTAAACAGGAAGTTCCTTCTATAAAGTTGAAAATAGAAGAACCTATTGTCCCAGAATGGCTATAGAAAAGGCTTAGCAAGAAACCAATAATTTTCTAGGAAGAAAATCCTAGCTGGGACAAACTACTAGAACAATGGGGACAACCCAAGCAAAGGAAGAGGGCTAGAATAATGTCAAAATTGTCCAGAGATGAATTCAATAATAGGATTGTTCATGTAGTTGTCCTTGCTAAAAAAAGTTAAAATATGAGGTGAGGCTTGTTGATTACAAAGTGAAAACTATTAATTTGGGCCCATCTACCAAAGAGTAGGAAAAAGAAGAATTTCAAGAATCCTCCCAAACCATTCTAAGAAGGATTGATAAAGAAATAGAGGAAAAGGAGAAGTTGCAGAAGCAACTAAATGATGTTTACAAATATGTCCAACACCTAATGAAGCCTCTATAAATTGCTATTGATGGTAGTTATTCAATCCTAGAAGGGTTCTTACCTAAGAGGCAATGTCAGAGATAGAGAAGTTGAAATATTCAGTGAACAATACTCATGAATGGCTTCAGGAAGTCAGCAAAAGAGGTGATGAATCAATTGAGCATATCTTTAGTATTCATACTAAGGCTGCTGAATTCCTTGAAGAAACTTCCCAATTTGTTGTAGATTGCAATAAAATTGATGAATCAACTGTGGAAGAGTTGAAGAAGATCCTCTAGATGCCTAAGGAAGAATTGACCAAGAAGAATATTTTCACTTCTGATGATATTGCTAAGGTGATGGAATGGATTGAAGTATGGAATTACAAAAAAGAGCTCCTCTTTAAAGCCTTGAAGAAGATATATAGTTAAATTGAAGGGGAAAGTGAAAGAAATATATGATAGCTACATTACTTTTTTGGAAATCGTGACTGGGAGGAGAAAGTTTGGTCAGAAGAACATGAACATTGGCAGATTACAAACATTGTGGCATGAGATTTATGCTCCTTCTAATAGTGCAACAGCTGCCAAAGATCATCTGGTGGATGTAGCTATCTACATTTCAAAGCTGGACAAGTATCATGAGTTACAAGTAGAATGGGATAAAGCAGTGCCCAAATATGTTGATGAATTAAAGATTCATAAATTAAGAATTAAATTTATTCCCACTCCAGATCCAATAGATGTAAAGGAAATATTAAAAAAGGTTAAAGAGTTTTCCAGTAGGATAGAAGCCAATAAAGAAGGAGAAAATAGCCAATTGGAAGCCACCTAGAACAATGTGCCATTCATGTGACTTCCATCCAAAGAAGGATGGCTTAGGAGTTTGTGCTAGCCAGATAATGATTCTAGAAGGGTGTAGGCTAACCTAGACATTGTAAGAGATATGTGGTGCAAATTCTAGGTGATTCAATATAAGTAAAGACATTATTCTCTGGTGCTCTTTCTTGTGTTGTTCACATTGCATGGTTCTTGTTTCCATATCTTTGATAAATTTCTTTGAAGTTGTGGTTGCATGTTAGATTTTAGATTTAGTAAGATGCAATTGTGTTAATGGTTTAATATTTGAAGTGTTTGAGAAATCCTTGGTCCATACTTCTAGCAGCTTACTAATTGCAAGTTGTTGTGTAAAGTTATCCTGGGCCTAAATTTGTGTGTTGAGTTCAATTGTGGGTATTTATTCATTTCAATTATAAAATAAAGTTTATTTGTGTGAATACTCCATGATCTAAAAATATTTTGTCTCCTTAGAAGATTGCACTATTTTTGTGAGATTGCATATTTAATCTGGGTTAAGCAGGAATTAGTTTTGAAGGACTGGTCCACTTTGGATATTTGATTGTTGCACAATTGGTCTTAGGTTTAGTTTTAGAAATCTCTTTAAACCTTTTTTCTTTTGCTATTTCTTTTAAAATATGGGTTAGTTTTAGGATTAAAAGCATCAACATATTGCAAGATTTGATGAGTTTGAAGTTTCTAGTGTTTGTTTTGTAAGGCCCCTTGTGATTACCAACATTTTCACATTATCACTTTTTTTTTTTTTTACATTGTCAAGATCTGACATTAGAGACCTTGGGGTTATCTCTAGAGGCTTACTAATAGAGATTTACCTTTCAAGAGAGATAGGATACTTGTATTATGTTTGAGTTGTTGTGCAGAAAACACCATCAGTTCAATAATGTTGGGTAGAATAGGATCAATAAAAATGACTCATGTCAAGATGTTTACCATAAGCAAGTGTAAAGTGTACACCAATTTTTTTTCAAGATCAATATAATTTGGAAGATGGATGTAGATGGATAAAAATGGATTGGATAAATGGTTCATGAATGAATGGATTTATTATGAATAAGATGGATGGAATGTTGGAGTTTATTATGGATGAGATAAGAGGCTTCAACCTGAACTAGCACGCACAGATGCCCGATTCCACACATGATGCATGTTTTCTAGGTTTTCATCATGGTACTTTCCCAAAGCTCCACCATAGTGGTTTTCACCCGTGGAAGATTTTTATCTTTACTATTTTCATGATTTTTTTTATTTTTTTTGTTTTTTTGTGAAATATTTTAAGTTCATGCCGAACCACCTAGTGGTGTTGATGTAGATTCTTCTGTCATAATGTTCCATTGATATCCTACTTGAAGAAGTTTCTTTGTTAAGATACATGCACTTGAATGAAACTTTTGAGATTCTTGATCTACTTTGTTGATACCAAAGTTAATTATATCTTTGTGCACACATCATGATAGAGTTCCTTCTAAATCCTTATGATGAAGAGTTGTTTCCAATACATGGCCAATGTGAGAATTGGATATCATGCATGGTAAAATGGATGATGAAGTGTGTTTAGGAATAGAAGATGGATTGGTTGATAATTTGGAACCTATAACTCTCCAAACTTGGGAAAGTAAGCAATGATGGGTCAATACAAAAGTTTACATGGAATTAGGACCAGTTGCTTGATATACTTTATATGTTGCTTGAGAAACCTACTTTTGTGTTTTTGGACGTCTTTGATGGATACATTTCCATTTTTTATCTTTCCCCATAGTTTCTTTGACTGATGGAGTTTGATAAGGATGATCTACCTTTGTATTTTTTGGTATCCATGTGTATTTGATTTGTCCATTATGTTTCACAACTTATTTTTCTTTGATAACTTTCTTTGTGCTTTGATTCAAATCTTTATTTTGATGTTGGTCCCAAATCATGGATGGGGTGATGGGTGGATGAAGACTTGTGACATGGCTAGTTGTAGTATTGGAATTGGTTTTATCATAAGGATTCTTCATGCTCCCTATGTTGACATTTACTTGAGACATAGTTTCCCCTAGTATTGTGGAAGTAGTACCTTCTTGCTTTGATTCTACCTATTTTGAGATGTCATGTTTAACAAGCATTCTCTAATAAATGACCACTACATATGTTGTTATTTCAATTTGTTGCTCTGCTGACTTCAAAAAATCTTGTTTGGTACCCATTTCCTTGAGTGGATAATGTTGGATATCTTCATACATGATGTCCTCAATTTGAATTTGGGATATATTTGATCCTAATTTTGACAACTCATCCTGATTGTAGGAATAAATAACCTCTTTTTCTTTTGTAATAATGTTAAGAGTAAAGGAATCTTGATCTAAATGAAGATCATCTATGTGGCCATCCAAAGAAAGCATCGCATGGGTAGATGGAGTATGTGCTATATGGATGTGATCATCATTTTTGACATCTTCTATAGATTTTAGAATTCTCATTAGATCATTGTAGCATCTTCGAAATACAGATTCTTGATCTCGATTAATTTTGGGATTGCTTTGGTCATGATTTGGATCAAGTTCTTGGCATGGGTCAATTTCAAAGGATGGATAGTTTACAAAGGGTTCTTGGATATCTTCATTAAGCATGGGAATTGGTTCAATATCCTCTTGATCTTTGAGTGGATTTAGATCAAGTGTTGAGTTGAGGATTCCTCCAATATCTACAACCATGAGGTCAAAGGATGCCAATATGTCTTGGAAAGGACCATTGCGAGAATTTGGTGAAAGATGTTGGTCATGCTTTGGAATAAATTCTTGAGATATGTCCTCTAGCTCATTAGGTGATGTAGAGATATTGTCAACATGATCATTGGTCGATGGATCTTGGATTATGCTAGTAGGATTAAATAGTGTTAATACTCCTTGAAATAGATAATTGTTGGATATTATTGAGGGGTTTTGATCATGATTAAAAATTAACTCTTGATGTATCTTGATTTGATCATTGGATGAGGTAGAAAAATCTCCAAGGTTCTCACTAATGGATAGATCTTGATCATTATCCTCAACAGTTGTGGTGAAGATTGCCCACTATAATTATTTCAGTCTGGTTGATCAAGTCTTCTCCTGGTGCCTCTGACAATGCTGGTGCGTGAAATCAGTGCCGGTGCCATTAATCTTATCGATATCGTTGCAGGGACAATCCCGGTAAAATGGTAATTTGATATCGCAAAATTTGATCTTGATTTGATTTTGACCCCCTTGATATAGTTGATTTGGTTGTTGGTCAAGCATATTTGGAATATACACTTGTGGTATTTGTATGGGATCATGCACAAATTTATTTTGGACTATTTTCTAATTTGGGATGATGTTTATATTTTCCATTATAGGTTAACATTGAACATTGTTGTGGTTTTGAAACACATTTCTTTGATTTAGGTAACCTTGATTTTGCATGGTGTTACCTTGATTTGGATCAATGCATTGAGTTTTCAATATATTTCTTGGATTTTGAACAACCTTGGTGTGATTCAAAAATGTATCTATCCCATAGTTCACCAAGTAGGGATTTGATATGTTCATGTTTGGTAAGTTTTCACTTGGTATATTAATATTTGGCATGTATTGATTCGATGGGATAATGTTTTTTTGTTGAAGACTCATGTATTGATCATTTTATTAATAGATTTGTAGGTTTTTACTTTAATTTAAATCTACCATAGGGAAAGGTGTTCCAAAATTTAGATTGGGAATACTCACATTTGTTGTATCATTGAGGTTTGTAGGATATAATGATCCCACGTGTGAATTGTATAAATGTGAGTTTTGATAATCAATTAGCATTGTAAAGCTTTGATAGTTTGGTTGATTTAGATCACTCATGATGTATGAATCAAGTTTATATTCCATGTTCTTCTTGTGTTTTGACCTTGTTTGGACCATAAAATTGGGATCAACTTTTAGGAATATGTGGAATGAACCTTTAACCCCTTTGGTTGATCTAAATTTTAGGTACAAAAAGAAATTCTAGGATGTGTTTTAGGATCAAATGATGATGATATGGAAAATGAAGGTTTGAATGACATGGATGTTTGAACTTTGAGAACTTTGTATCAATACTAGACTTCAGGATTTTTGGTTTTGATTGTTTTGTTTTGGATAATGAACTTGTAAACCCTAAGATGTAGATGTGATCTTAGGATGAACTTGTCCAAAATGGGGTGCTAATTTAACCAAGTGTGTGAGAAAGGATTCATTCCCACACGCCTAACTAAACAATATGGTTTTGATTTGATTAAAGGATGTATCCAAGTCTAAAATAATGATGTTTTCCAAAGCTCTAGAAAGTTGATTGTGAGATGTATTTTGATAAAAATTTTGAGGATGGATGAAGGTGTTTTTTTTTTACCCAAGATGAACCTAGGAGAAATTTTTTCACAAGACCAAGGTGTTGAAGAACATGCTTGACCCTAGAAGTAACTCAATCCAAAAGACCAATGTTGACTTAAATGAGGGGTTCATATTGAGCATACATGTCTAGATCATTCATTGAAATGTGTCTATAAATATTCCTTATCAAGATGTTCCTATTGTGGTAGAGTGCTACAAGGTGTTTCTTGATAGACTTTTGACTATGACGCCTAAGTTTAAAGTGACGAAATGTGGACCTTCCTTTTGGAATTTTGACCTTATGAGAAATCATGAAGACAAACACATGCGTGGGGTTCAATTGTGTTTTTATCTTGATTAATGAATTATTTTTACCACATCAACTTGTCTTGCCTACATTTAAAACTAAATTTATATTTCTAAGCTCCTTTTCATTCCACAAGGTCCATTATATGAAAATCAAAGAGTTAAGGCCATAGTTTCCCTAGGTTGACTTTGAAGAGACTAAATTGAGATATGAGCCCAAGTATTTAGAAGCCTTCTAAGGATGAGATCATTAGGGAAAAGTAGTAATAATTGGACTCTTCAAAGGTATTCACTCTTTTTGAAATATTAGTGATTATTAAATGTTTGTTTCAATGTTTTGGAACCAAGAAATGTTTTCAACTGACTTACAAAATACACAACCCTAGGCTGAAGAGATACTACTTATTGAGTCCCCACTTAGATTGCTCCAAACACTAAGACAAAGTGAACAACTAGAGATTTGGTGGAAATGGCTCCTCCTTGCATGACACACACGTCTCAGGTGCACCAAATCTAAAACCCTGAAGGATTTTTGTATTTCTACAATGAATAGTGGAACATGGTGTAGCTTTAGAATGACTGTGTTCCTATAGCAACAAGCATAAAGGTTTTTGGTCATTACAACAAGTTGGTTCTTAGTTTAAATATTTAGTTTAAAACATTGGTGCCATACATGCGACAAGATTAGCTCAATTAAGAGGCCTTCCAGTCCCTTCCTAAGAAGAGATTTTAATTTATCACATAGATACAAGGGGTGGCACTTGTCAGTATGGGACAACCACACCATCTGGTTGATGAATTTCATCACCATCATTTTATTTATATAGCTGACCGAATATGAAAGCACCACTTTGGATCATTCCCTCTCTCAAGCTGGGAGGAAGGCCCTTCTAAAGGTAACACTTTGACATGAAAAAATATGTGCAAAAAGAATCAAGTTGTTTTTCGTCACCCAAGATCACTAAAAGGCATGAAGGGAGATGATACACACCTTAAATGCACAAAATCAAGAAAGTAACACTTTGAGTGTTTCTCTTCACCCAAGATCACACGAAGCACAAGGGGAGAGGATACATACTCAAAGTGTGTCAAGGAAAAGATCACACAATTCAAGCACTTGTTCATTTTAACCTTCAAAGTAATGGTGAATTCATTTTAAGCACCAAAGTAAGTGTGAGTTTTCCTTGTTCAATTTTAATCCCTCATTACAATGATCAAGTAAGTTTGTATGTTCAATTTTATCCAACTTGAAAGGCTTAAGTCAATGATTAATTTTAAGCCCAAAGTAATGCTAGTTGATCCTAGAATAGTAAATGAAGAGTAGAATTAGAAATCCTAAGCTATTACAATGAGCATTAAAAAATTCTTTTAGTTTTCCAAGTTGATATCCCTCTTCAATTTGTAAAGGTAGCACTAAAATCAAAAGTGGCACTTTGGTGAAAAGAAAAAGTGGTGCCCTATAGAAAACAAAGAGTGCAAAAGTGACACAACAGAAGATAAAGCGACGTTGAATCAGAAGTGATGCTTTGGTTAGAATTTAGAATTTAACAATTTGGCCGAGAAGATAGAGACAAGGCTTCTACAAAAGATGATGAGGAAAAGTGTTTAGAAGCAATGTGACATGGTGAGGGCGGTGCTATATGTAGAAGCAATGTTGTACCAATAGTCAAAGGCAACACTGTAAACAAAGGTGGTTCTCTATGGACCCAAGGGTAGTGTCGCCTTCCTATACCTACAAAAAATGTCAATTTTGAGCAAAAATATCAAGTTTGAAAAAGGTTAGCCCTCCTTCTAGCACCAAAATGTGAATGAGTAATCTATAATTAACTAATAAGAGAAAAAAACAAGGTTAATCATGTTAGAAATCTAAATAGAACATTCCCTATAAGATTCTCAATCGAACAAAGACAAGAAAACATGTTTAAAACATGAAATAACACAAGATATAAACATGTAATCCTATCTAACTTGATCAAACCTTCATCCCATAGGGGGATTGGTGCTCCTTTGATGTGGAAAGTAGCCCTTTCCCAATCCCTTTGATAACCTTCAAGATTTTAGATGATTCCAAATGTATGAGTTGATGAAAACAAGATAAGATATGATGAAAATGGTGTAGATAGGTGATTGCTATGAGTGGAAATTCCTATAATAAACTTGCATGAGATTGTGGATCAAAATGGATTTGACAAATTTCAATTGCCCTCAAATATAGTGATAGAAATTAGATGATTGATGGATGAAATGAGCGTAATGACTATGCATAAGATGAGAGATCCATATTTAATAGAGAAATCCTCTACTTATAGGAGAGAAGGGTTGAAGAATGGGAAAATTTGAGCAATGTGGGACTAAAATAAGATTCAATAGCATTGTGACAATTGTCACAAGGCTAATGAAAGCCATGGAGATATGTGCTCACACATGTGTGAGCACATCTTGGGAGAAGGGATGTATAAGAGGAGTAAATGCTTAGGTGGCTTGTGTAAGAGGGGTGTAAGAGGCTATTGAGTGAATGTAGTTGAGATGTAAGAGGGACAAGATGACATGTAAGAGTCCATTTAAGGAAAAGGTGGCTCTTGTAAGAGCATTTAAGACCTTTTTAAGAGGCTTTAAAAGCCTTTTGGAGGGAAATTCAAGTTGAGGGAATATTCCAAAGAATATTTCTTTGAGATAAAAATAGGCTAATTAGTTAATTAGAAGAAATTGTTTTCATGTGCAACTTGGTTAGTTGAACATGGGTTTAGTTTGACCAAGGTGAGTCAAAAGCTAGAAAAATGGGTAATGAGGATTGGGAGGAGATTAGAATTAAATCAACTCAAGTGGGTTAGTGGCTTGTAACATTTGTTAAAATAATTTAAGAATTATTTAATCCAAATGGGGAATGACATTAAGGATTTTAATTAAATGAATTTGGTTATTTAATTAAATGGGATAATTAGTGAGAGGAATAAAAGAGTGAATTAATATACTAGAATTTAATTGTCTGATTAATTGTAGAAATTGATGAATTTAACTAAATAATAAAAATTATTTAATTAAATGGACAGAATCGAGAAATTGATTTAGGAAGGAACGATGTTAGTAATCAGATTCAGATGCGTAATACCAATCAAGAATATTTTGAGTGTCTATAGTTAAGCCCTCTCTTAGCTATCTAACAATGTAATTTTTTTCATATTTTGACAATGTTAAGCATTTGATTAATAATTTTTTTTGTTTGTGTGTCTATTTTTTGGAAAAAACCAGTGTTTGGTATTTTCTTCATTATAAATTAACCATTCATGAAAACTTCAAATAAATTACATTTTTAGAAACTAGACTCCATTCTAGGCATATTAAAAAAATGATTTTCAATTATAGGGGTAGCATGGCCAAAATTCTGTATTTCAGGAAGTTTCCACTTTGAAAATTAATAATTCAAATATTAGATCAAAACATTATCGAGAAAAATCAAGCGTAAAGCGCATGCAGTAGCTAATTTCTCATGAAGCAATTTAAAATGCAAAAAAAGTTAACCTTTGGGGAGCCACAAAGTTGTGATTTTAATTTTTACAAAAGTAAAATACTTTTGCTTGGCCCCTCTTTATTATAATCCCAACCATTTTTTTAAAAAATAGTAGTTTGGAAAATAGACTCGAAGCACTACGATCCTTGTTTTTGTTGCATCTCAAAATTTTGATTGTAACTATCCTCAATTTCATGTCCAAGGTCAATATTTATCAATTTCAAAACAAAGTGACCACTTAAGCCCCCCTTTTTCCCCCCTATCTTTTTGCACTTACCCTGATGTAACATCATCAACCATAAGTGCAATTAGGTCCCTTTATAATAGTAATAACTCAATTGGAAGGACCAATACATATTTTTAATATTAGATGAGTATATGATGCCAAGAAATGGAAAAAATAAGAAATGAATAATCTCTAAGTATGAGAGAAAATTTAAGGTATATGCATCAAAAATAGAGAAATGGTTGCAAGTATTTAGGCTAAAAAATAAACAAGTTAGAAGATGCTTGGATTTTTTTACACTATATTAGTGTTTTATAAAGTGTTCATTACTCATAATGACACATAAGACACTATACATTGGACCCTCAACCCTCTACCATCGACCTTAAACTAGATCAACCCTAAACCCTTAAACCCTCTACCCTCTACCCTTAACCAAATACCCTCTACCCTCAACCCTAATCCCTCAACCCTATACCCTCAACCAATACCATAAACCCTCAACCCTATAGGTCCTCAACCCTATACCCTTAATTCTCAATCATATACCCTATACATTGGATCCTCAACCCCCATCTATCTTTGTCCCTAGCTCCTCTTCTCTACTTCTCTCTATCTCGCTTCTCTCTCCATCCATCCCTCCCTCTCTACCCTAATTCCTCAACCCTATACCCTCAACCATTCAACCCTAAACTCTAAACACTCAACCCTTAAACACTAAAACCTTAAACTCTCTACCCTCTACCCTCTACCCTCTACCCTCTACCCTCTACCCTAAACCCTCAACCCTAATCCCTCAACCCTATACCCCCAACCCTTAAAACTCTCTACCTTTAACCCTCAACCCTCAACCCTTAATCCCTCAGCCCTCAACCCTTCAACCCTAATCCCTCAACCCTCAACCCTCAAACCTTAAACCTTAATCCATCAACCCTAAAATAATTAAACCCTTAACCCTCTACCCTCTACAATATGCATTAGACCCTGAACCATCAATTGTTAGCCATCTACCCTATACATTGGATCCTCGACCATAATTTTTCAATCATATACCCTAAAACCTATATAGTCAACCCTATACCCTCAACCCTCAACCCTAATCACTAAACCCTTAAACCCTAAACCTCATCCCTCAACTCTTAAACCCTTAAACCCTCAACCCTTAAACACATAAACCCTCAACCCTATACATTAAACCCTCTACCCTATACATTGGAACCTCAACCCTAATCCCTCAACCCATATCCCTCTCTCTATTTATCCATCACATCTCTCTCTCCCTCTCTCTCTCCTACCCTCTCCTCTTTCTATGTACCTCTTTCTCAATCAATCCCTACCTTTCTCTCTCACTCCCTCTATCTCTCTCTATCTACCTCCCACTCCCTCTCCATCACTCCCACTCCATCTCTCTCCCTATCTCTCAGTTCTCTTCCTCCCACACCCTCTCTCTCCTAGGTCTCTCCCTTTGGCACCCTACCTAGGTAACTCTCTCTCTCCCCCCTCTCTCTCTATCCCTCCCACCCTACCTAGATAAGTCACTCTCACTCCACCCACCTCTCTCACTCCCTCTCTCTCTCTCTCCCTCTCTCTCATGTCACTCCCTCCCACACCCTCTCCCTCTCTTAGTTATCTCTCTCTCACACCCCTTTCTCCCACTCACTCTCTCTCACACTCCCTCTCTCTACCTATCTCTCTCCCCCTTTCCTCTCTCTCCCTTTATCCCTCTCACCCTACCTAGCTAAGTCCCTCTCACTCCAACCCCTTCTCTCCCACTCCCTCTCTCTCTCTTAGGTCTCTCCCTTCCACCCCCTCTCCCTCTCTCAGGTATCTCTCTTACTATCTCTCTACCTCTCTCTCTCACTCAGGTCTATCCCTCCCTCTAAATACATACATACATACATATAAGAAAACATACATACATACATATGTACATGCAATCTTACATACATACAAGCATACATACATATGTACATATAATCTTACATGCATACATACACCATAAAAATATATATACATACATTCAATAGACTAGCATTTAACATAAAGCAAGAAATAACATGAGTGCATTATAAGGTGCTCATGTTATGTCTTGCTAGACATGTCTTGGGCACAAACGTAAAAAACATGTCAAAAATAAGAAATAACACGAGCACGCTATTTATTTCTTTGGGAATTCTCAAGCCTTGGGCTTGGTATTTTCCTTGGAATACCAACCCAAAGGCTTGGAGTGCCTTCCCAACATCGAAAGACATTTTTTTTACAAATTCTACAATATTTCACATAATCACATTCATGGTAAGCATCAAGTTTGCATGTGTTTCAAGGTCAAACAAATCCAACACCTGGATAATGTTAGGATCTCTCTTAGCTATCTAACGATGTAATTTTTTTCACATTTTGACAATGTTAAGCCTTTGATCTATAATTTCTTTTGTTTGTGTGTCTGTTTTTTGGAAAAAACTAGTGTTTGGTGTTTTTTCATTATAAATTAACCATTCATCAAAATTTTAAATAAATTACATTTTTAAAAACTAGAATCCATTATACACATATTAAAAAAATATATTTTCAATTAGTTTTCAAAATTTATAGGGGTAGCATGGCCAAAATTCTATTTTTTAGGAAGTGTCAACTTTGAAAATTAGTAAAAAATCAAATTATTCATTAAAAAATTATCAAAAAATTTGAGCATAAACTACATACTGTTAGCTAATTTATCACTAAAGAAATTTTAAAAATAGTAAAAAAAAGTTAACCTTTTGAGGGAGCCACAAAAGTTGTCGTGTTGTGTCTTTTTGACAAAAACAACACCAATTTTTGTGGCCCCCTCTTTTGAACCCCTTAATATCAACCATTTTCTTAAAAAAATAGTAGTTTAGAAGGTAGACTCAGAGCACTACAATCCTTGTTTTTGTTGCATCTCAAAAAATTTAGTGTAACTATCCTCAATTTCACTTCCAAGGTCATTATTTCCCAATTTCAAAAAAAAAAGTGGCCACTTAAGCCCCCCTTTTGGCCCCCCATCTTTTTACACTCACCTCTAATATAACATCATCAACCATAAGTTCAATTAGATCCCTTTATAACTATAATAACTCAATTGGATGTACCAATACATATTTTTAATATTAGATGAGTATATGGGGCAAAGAAATGAAAAAAATAAGAAACAAATAATCTCTAAGTATGAGAGAAAGTTTAAGCTATATGTAGCAAAAATATAGAAATGGTTGTAATTATTTAGGCTAACAAATAAATAAGTTAGAAGATGCTTAGAATAATTTTTCTACACTATATTAGTGTTGTATAAAGTGGTCATTACTCATAATGACACATAAGACCGAAACAGATCAAATGGATTCTCTAGTTTTACACATATCAAGAAGTTATAACATTATGAATAGTTTAGATGGGTCACAATGATAACAATTGAGAAGCGTTCAACCACACTATAGTCAATTGAGTGAAAAAAGGGTGAATTTAATAACATAAGCAAAGGGACTAGTGTTGGAAGTAAATGTTCATCCATTGCTACTATCAAATATTCTCTAAGATATTAAGTAAACAATACCTACATTAACAAAGGTGGTTACTTGGATGTCTACATATAGAGAATTTATATTGAACTTTTAGTATTAAATGGCGCTAAATTGGGAAACAAAATATGTGCAAATCAAGACAACCTTTAAACATTTTTTTTCTTGGCCATAAGAGTTGTCTAATTTTGAAGAATAATTTTGATAATATAGTTTTTATTTTACTAGAAGAAATATGTCTTGAGGACAAGAAAATGAATTAGGTATTGAGAGAATGTTGGCATATAGGAACTAGAAATATGGTTGATAGGAACTAGAAACATGACATAACTACTCATAGTCACTACAAGGGAATTATAGTATCACTTGATGTTCCATGGTACCTGTTGCCCGATTTTCACCTACGGGCTCAATCATGCAAGGGTCTATTTTTCAAGTATTCAAAAGGGCCAAATGGATCATCTTTTGCCTCAAGTCGCCAAGACATCTCGGTTGCTATAAATTTTTATATCTCTCTCTGCTTGAGATGTCTCACCACCAGTTGAAACAAAATGAGCTCGGGGAGAATGGAAGAGCTCGCCATGAAGTCTCGCTGAAGGAGATCACCTTTGGCATGAGGTTTGGCTGATAAATGGAGCTCTCACCAAAAGGTTTTGGGCTCATTGAGATGTCTTGCCGAATGTTAGTGGTCTCCCCAAAATGGTTTGAGCTCACCGAGAGTTTGCTTTCGACAAGAAGTCTTGCCGACAATGGGGAGTCTTGTCGATAGCGATGGATTTTCCAATAGAAAAGGGATATTGGTGTGACCGATGGGAACTTGCTATGACCTCTGACCAATAGTGATTGTCTCAGTGACCACTGTGGACATTAAAGTGACTTTTGCAGCTCGATATGAAGTCTAAATTCGATCGTCGTATGTCTTGCTGATAGCTGCTATGAGGTATAATTGCATCAGGGAGACACAATTAGTGTCTCACTAACATACAATTATGCAGGAAGATCTTTTGATCACCCGAAGAAGCTTTCCTAGCATCTGTTCAACCAATCAGAGGGAACCAAGGGTGAACCATTGACTAATTGACTATCTCTCTGGAAGATCAACGGAATGTGAGCAGTATGGATCTGCTCTGTGATAAAAAATGATGGATCAATTCAGCATAAAAGGGTGTCGTTTGTGGAGATCTAGGAGGAAATCTGATGTTGCTTCCCAAAAGGGGGGGTCAACTTGCAGAAAGATCTGAAGCGAGAATCAAGTAGAAAGGATGAAACCGTGAGTCATAGTGATAGCTGGGATCGCTACTAGCAAAAAGGGGGATCAACATTAATGATAATGCTTTAGAGCATTCAAGGAAGCCCTTCAAAGAAGTTTGAGGATGGACATGGAGGCTAGAAGTAAATGCAAGTATTCCATTGGATCTGAAGGCTTCTCTTGAGGGTGATCTGTCACCAACATGGACACGGGGATGCAATCGAATGCAACATTAACTTTATTCCAAAAGATCTATGGGTCGACCCTTCTGTCACCGACTAATATTTTTTGTAAGCCCTAGGGAAGGGGCTGACATCTTTTGTATATATATCATTTTTGCCTCATTTTGAAAGAGTTATTCTTATGCTTTTCAAAATTTTGTGACTTTTGCAGTCCTTTCTCAGATTAGCAAACTTTTATAACTCATTTTGAAGCATGATATAGAATTTACCTTGGTTACCATTGATGGTTCAATTTTCCTTCTGGTTCTTGCAAAATATTGTGCATTTTTAGGTGATTGATCAAGCTACTTCGTGAAATCTTTCTATTTCCTTATAGCTTTGTCTCATATTAGCATGCCTCTCTTTACAAAAGTAGTATTATGCAGATTACAAATTGTGTTTACTGAATTGCACATGAGCTTTTAATTTGTGAAAAAATGCTTTTCCTTCTTAAAAGTGTGTGCATGTCAAACCTGTTTGTGAAATACTTATGCATAATATATAGAAACTTGTTGTGCAGTCCCATATCCATCATCAGTATTCAAGTGTAACCTGAGTGTCTCATTGCTCTTTTCAATTTGGTGTATCACCATAGGATTTAGTTTTCATTTTCATGCACTCCTTCTCCCTTTTCCTTACAAAGATCAGTAGTTAGGTGATAACACAAAGGAATTTAGCCTTCTCCAAAGGTTATTTTCCATTTTAGGTGACCCACAACCTAGAAAAGTTCCCATGTTTCTCTAGAAAGCTCAGTTTTCATAACTTTGCATAGGGTGAATTTCTAAGAGATAATAGTTTTGGCATGCCCGGTGGGACTATTCAAATCAGAACAATTTAAAGAGTACATATTACCGCTATTTTTTGATATGTAGCTAGTAAGTTTCAAGCCTTTCAGACTGATAACATTAGCATATCATGGTGACTCTGAGTTTGGGAAGTAGCAGAAAATCTAATGCATTAATAAGAAATTCAGCTTACTAAGATATTTGGTGTCTACCTCAGTATCTTTTAGCCTTTGGAGGCTATTTGAACAACACCTAGCAACTCCGAGCTCAAATCTTCTGATTTCACAAAAAAAGAATCAATAACCACAAGTGCTGGTATGTCTCAAAAGAATTTGTTAGTTTTGAGTTTCTAGCTCCTTGAATGAAAAGATGTCCAATATTCATGAAAGTGCTTACTATTACCCTCCATATCATGAGAATGTTGCTCCTACACCTTATCAGTCACATTCAACCAACTACAGTGTTGGTTTCGGCCCAATTTCCCTTGCAGCAACAACTAATCAGCATTTTCATCATGTTTCCCACCCTCCCACTCTGGTTCAGCCTTTGTTTCAATCAATATTTGATCAAAATCAACCCAAGAGGAGGTTTATGATGTTAACCAGTATGATTATTTATATAATCAGCCTCAAAAACATCCATACTAGAACACATTGGACCTGCTCCAACAGATTGACCATACGTTGTGGGATCTAAGTCAAGATCTTCACAATATGACGATTAATGATATTAGTAAGGTGTTTGCATGCCTATCTAGGATGTTGGTTGATATCAAGGTGCATAAAGGTACCATTATGCAATAGCAGGAAATGGCTAAACAAGTCTACATTTATGATCAAGAAAGAGTGGCAAAAAGAATCTAGTTTGAGGGAGACCTTAAACAGGAAATAGCTGCTAAAGAAGGACAAATGAAGTTGTTGTCTGCTCAAGTGCAAAATACTCAAGCTTACTCAAATTATCAGCACCAACTAATGGTGGAGTTTCAAAAGAGGCAGCTTGAGGGGAGTTTCAAAGAACAAAGAGTTGTTGCAGAAGAAGAGCAGCTCACTGATCAAGTTAGTTCATTCACCATGGAGGAGATTAGAATTCCAAATATGTTACATCTAGCTATGGAGGAATATATAAAGCAATAGCAGCAAATGATTGAACAAAAGGAGTAGGAATTTGTTGTTGTTTGCACTACTCCAAACAACAATAGTACATGTGAAGACGATGTTGAATCGAATTCATTATTGAACCCCTTAAATTTTGATTCATTTGAAAACAAAAATTGATGTTGTTTATAAAATGGCTGAAAGCAGAATGCAAGGATTACCAGTTAAGGATCTTCACTTGCAGACAGAGGATGCCCAAGTTTCACTGGAAAAGGCATTACTTGAGGAGGAGCATTCAATTTCTTTATTTGACCAACTACCTAGTTATGTTGAGCAAGTTGAAGAGAGCATGCAGGTTCCTGATTTACCAGTTGATTTGGAACAGCTAGAGAATATTGTTGACTTGTTTAATGAACTTCCTCAATTTCTTGATGAAGATGAATATCTCACATGCATGATAGCATCTATGCCTGGTATGGAGCAACTAATTGATAAAACTCATCTAGATTTAATGCAAAATTATGAGTTAGATAATATCATAGAAGTTTTTTGTTCTAACATAGATGATGAGCTAGTATCATATGAAAGGGAAGCATGTGATCAACCCATTCAAGTCAGTGAGACTATTAAAAAAGTTGTAGAAGATAATGCCTTGCAGCCTATGAACTTATTTGATGAGCTGCCCCTCTTTGTTGAGGAGGAATTATATTTTGTCATGGACAAACAACATAAGGAACTGTTAGAACTGTAAAATTTTGAGATTTTACAGTCTATTTCATTCAAGAGTTCCAGCATTGAGTCCTCATCATAAGAATAAAATTCCCTCTTTGTATTGTCTTACTTATTTTCTGTCATAAAATTCATTGAGTCCATCAAGTCCTTCATTTTTCATTAAAAGACCCGAATCGGCAATACATTGTAAAAGTCCCCCCGACCTGATCTTTTTTACTAATATATGTTTGTTGCAGACTATTGGCAGGACAATTTTCTTGTTTCGGCGACAAAAGGAGTCATTTCGGTAAATGGAATCATTGTTAGAGTGAAGTCATAGTGAATACATTATGTTTTTCCAACCGATGCATGTAGAAGTGTATTGATCAAGCTAAAGGTATTCGGGATAATGTTTCGATGAACTACTTTTTCTTGCTGACAGGCATCTATAAAAAGTATATCAACATATGTTGGGGCATCAGTGTAATGTCGGGGCGAAGACAATATGTCATACCGACTAATGAATAAAGGGGTCATTTCGGCCAGACTAATTGGTATCGACATGAGCTCATAACGAAGTCATTTTGTCTTACCGACTCGTTTGCAAATAAATGTCTCGGTAAGGCTTATGTGCATCAGAGAAGGTCTTAGCGAAGTGGTCATTGCTCGGCCTAATCAATTTCAAGGGTATTCAAAAGGGTTATCAGTGAGAAGCTATAGAGTCTTGCCGAGTTAAAACTTTTGTCGAGTTAAAACTTTGCATTGCCAGCAGAGGAACTTTTCGGTATAAGTTTCACCGAAGTATGAATATTATACCGATAGGTAGTTTGGGGTGAGTTTTTATGAATAGGAGTAATCTGGAGGAGTGATTTCGGTAAGACATTGGGTGTCAGTATAAGTCTTCCCGAAGGTTCATTGTTTTTCCAAGAGTATTGTTTCATTGGTTGGGTTTATTTCTTTGGTGAGAAAACTTGGTGGACACGCCGAAATGAGAATTCATTGGTGAAAGGGTGATTTTGTCTTAACAATTGGAAAATACATTGAAGAGTATATATCGATAAGATGCAAAGGTATCTACATAACATCTCCCCGACTTTGAAAGTCACAGCGAAGTGGGTGAAATGAAGATTGCATCGGCAAGAGTATAAATTCGTCTTGGCGACCCAAGCAAAATGAATACTTTCGATGAAGCTGGATGAAGTTTGTGAGATGTCTCCCTTGACATTTGTAGGTTATGGCGAAGACTATAAAGATAAAGGATTTCGGTCGGTGTGAGAACATTAATGTCTGAACGACTAGAAAATGCTTTGAAGAATGCATATCGGTTTGGCACCATAAAGTCTATGTAATATCTCCTTGACTTGAAATTGTTACAACGACATGAAAAATAGAAGCAATAGCCATCAAGTTGATATCAGGTGTCGGTAAGACCGCAGAGTGTCTTGGCGAATGGTGAAATAAACGTTGAAAAGGGATTTCGCCCTAGATTTGAAATTTTCTCATCGATAGGACAATTGATGTGACAGCGCCAGTTTCAAAGGAGGCTTCATTCGTGCTTCATTAATGGTGCGATGGGATAAAATAGTAATGTTTTAATCAATTCTTCATTTCTGAATTCATTGCTGGCGAATTGGCATGTTGAATAGAGAACCAAGACATTTTTCAGTTTAGCTCAAGCAGAACACTGTAAGTAATTGCTTCTCTGTTATTCACATTTTGATTCTGTAAACTTGAAAATGGAATCTTCTGGTTCTGGAGAGGGTAGGGGTAGAAAACTTGGTGAGAGTAGTCAGTCAAAGGGAAAGAAACAAAAGACTGATACAGAGCATGAAGGCATTGAATAGAGGTTGAACCAAGACCTCATTGATCAATTACCTGGTTCATGGCCTAAAGCTAGAAGGTCCGCACAACTTAGGGCAGAAGTTGATAAGCTAGATGATAAATGCAAGTTCATAGGTGATGTCTGGACTGCTGTAAGGGGGTATGAGCTTTTCAATTTCCACTACCATAGGAGAAATCGTTTTGAGCCAGTCTGTAATCCATGGAGGTTGAATGTAGGGAAATTGGTATGCCCTAATGTATTCGTTAATGCTGAATTGGTAAAATTACTTGTTGATCATTATGATCCAAAGTATAAAGCTATATGTGATCCTTCTGGAAAACCACAGATACATGTGTCAAAAGAAGCAATTGGTGAGGTTTTCAAACTGGAAGGGTTTTGCAACGAGGAAATTAATTGTGAGGAGTTGCAGAATGAGTTTTCAAGAATGGATACAAGTTACAAGGGTTGGACGTTACCAATTCACAGGGTCAAATAGGGTAACAAGCCAAAACCTTTGGAAGATGGTGAGGGGCCTCCATATCATGTAGATTTGTTTGAACCCTATATGAAGTACACATATTTTTTAGTGTGTCAGGTATTAGGGATGGATGCCCCTGAATTCATGTCAATGGTGCCAATGGTTATCATAGCGGATATTCAATATCGCAATTCCAGGCCATTTGATTATGCTTCGTATATTTCTAAGGAGCTTGATTCAGGGTTGATGGCTATAAAGAGTGGAGCCTCTATTGTTTATCTTAGAAATTATTCATTGTTGATGCACATGGTGTTATATTTTAGACAGGAGTTAGGGGTATGGCCTCCTGAAATGAGAATTTCTCAAATTGGCAAGGAGGGTGAAGCATTGCTTGTTCAGTTGTGGACTGTTATTTGGGACAACAGGTTTGTTGTTTCTAGTTTCATTGATTTTGAAGAATATTTTGTAAAGACATTGTATAAATTATATCATTATCCTTGTAACTATTCATTAACTGATGAGATCAAAAGATTCCTTCGGCCTAAAGACTTCAATGGGCCTATTGATCATAACTGGGGAGAATGGTATTGTTTGGAGGGAGCTACAGTAATTAGAGTATATGGATTTGAAGATGCTCCTCTTATTCTGCCAAGGACAGTTCCAAACAGGGTTGCATATTTGGAAATTGTCAGACAGATGGATTACTGTAGTGTGATGCAATTTAGTTCTTTTGGGAAGCAGGCTTTTATGCCTAGTACTTTATGTTTTGGTGATTTCACTGTATTGGCTAAAGAGGGATATAATTCAATCCTTGACAAATTGCTGCATTATAATATGAAAAGAGGACCAACCAGGAAAAACTTTGACCCTGAAGGATATATCAATTCAGCCAAAGAGAGGATTAAATTTGGAGGGTATCGGCATGTACCCTATCCTTTTGATGATATGATCAGGAATCTGGATGAAGATGAAGCAGAAAGGGTAGTTGAAAGGTATAACCAAGGGCTACAGGATATTGAGTTATTGTCTTCTGGAGATAAAGAAGCACCAGGAGCTAATATACCACAGGGTAAGATAGAAAAGGTATCCCGGATGAGGACTCAACAATATGTCTGCCCAGTCAGATAACAGAGTGTTGAAAGTGGTGATGTTGATACAAGACACATGGAATATAGATCATTTGTCTTTGATGATGAGTTTATACATTCCCCAAAGTTCAAGGCATTCTTGTACAAGCATAAGGGGAAGGAAATAAGGGAGAATGTTGATGATGTTACTTCAAGAAATGAGGAACAATTGCTGGCTCAATTGAGAAGATGTGTGGATGATGAAATGACAAATATGACTCCAGAAATGGGGAGGAAAATGTTGGAGGATGCTGGTGTCATGATATTTCTTGGTCTTGATTTGAATTCTACATTGGTCTTTGATAGTTTCTTGAAGGGCAGTAATGCTACTCATAAGCTTGATAAGAAAAAGGTGACAGAAGTGTATACGGGCTCCAAGTACAATACTGATGAGGGATCAATGTTGATATGGGCTTTGTACCCACCCCACAAGAAATCAGTGGTACTTGATACAGAGAAGGAATTTGGCCATGTCTTGACCCTAAAGGCTGGAGAAGTTGATCCTGTAGCTACTGCTGATATTGGGGTAAATATTGCAAAGTTGAATAAAGCACAAATTCAATTATTGATAAAAGAAAGAGAAATGTATAAGGTAAATAATGAGAAGTTGTTGAGAGAAAATGATAGACTCAAAGAATTGGTTGGTGTTTCAATGGGGACAACCAAAATGATCACTCAAGGAGAAAGATCTTAGGAAAAAGACCACTAGGTAGGGTCAAGTGCTTATTCTTAGGGAAAGCATGATGCTATTGCTGTAATTGTCAAGAAGAGGCAGGATCATTTGACATCCTTGTTGAATAAATTGTGGGGAAAATACTATCATACTCTTGCTGCATTGAAGGAGCACACAAGGATGGATGGACGAATCATGGAGAAATTTCATGAGTTGGCTCAAAGTGATGAAGCTAGCAGTTCTGCACTTGAAGCTGCAAATCATATAATCAATCACCATCGAAATTTCTATGATGAATTGCAAGGGGATGAACAGGGGTTAATTGCAGCTGCTGAGAAAACTGTAATTACATTTTTTGATGATAATGGGGATTTGAAAGAGGCCACCAGATGGAAAAATGAATATGAATCAATGTTGAATGAAATCATGAAGATAGCTTTTACAGAGGATACAACATTGGAAGAAGTGAGTAAGCAAAATGAGGAGATGGTCAAGATGGAAGTTATGATCCGGAGTGTTGTTAGAGATGCAGACACATATGAGCACCAAGATTATTTGGACCACCTCAATAAGACTCACTTATGGCTAAATAGAGCCTAGTTATTCTCTATCTTTTTTTTATAATATGTATTTTCTATTTCTGAAAGGATGCGTCCTTTCGTATTCTCAATGTATAAATGTCCATTTTGAAAACAATATGTGGGCGATAGGTAGAATAGGATAGAGAATAGAAAATACGGTGGAACACCATGTTTCACAGGGCTGAGACTCTGATGTATGTTTTGAAGCCATGGAGATATCAATGAAAATCATCTGATTTGCTGGTGTATTCTGGTGTCAATTGTTGTGTTGTGCCTATTGAAAGAATTATTTGAGTTGTCTCTAAGATTGATGTTGCTTGGTTATTTAGATCAACATAACAAGTTTATGTCTAGTTTATCAATACGTATTTGCCATATCCGTGTGATTGGTTGATAGGTTCTTTCAAGGAAGGATTAAATCCTTTTGATTAATCACAGTAATCAAGGAATTTCATTTAGATCATTAAGAAGAACTTAATAATCACAACCTTGCATTTTTATACTAGTTATAAATAAAATATGCCAAACAATTTGAATGAATCTAGAAAGAAGTCAGATTTTTAAGATTTCATTTGACTTTGTACATTATATAAGGCACTGGTCTCGCCGTTTCCAATCATTTAGTTTTATTCATACTTTTTTACATCTGTTAACTGAGCATATTAGGGTTTAGTTTTGAATGCTAGTATACAATATATACCAAATTTGTTTTATTTTGTGCATTCCAATCTGCCACCATGGACAAATCATGGCATGAAGAGAAGATCAATAGTCAAGTCTGCTTCATTTGTTATAGGTACACCTGCCTAGGTCTAGCAACACCTGGAGAGTAGAAGGTTTTATTATTTCAAACCTTGTTCTGTTACCCTAAAATGTTGTGAAAGCTTGGCAACCTTTTGTGGTTCAAACCTGCATTTTTGAGAGCTAACAAATTGGTGACTCCGCTGGGGATAACAAAGAATTTGTGCCTTAATCATAGAATCAGAAGTCCTATATACAGACTCTGCTGGGAATACCAAGTAACAATATTTTTCTCACTTTCAAGAAAGTGAGTGGCGACTCTGATTAAACATTGCAATATGAATGGAAGAAGATCTCAATTTAGGGGAGGTCATTCTGGAGCTCCTCCTGGTAATAGTAAGTGGGCACATAAAGATGATAAGGCTGATAAGGGTAAAGGGAAAAGTGAGGACATGTGCTTCACAAACAAAGATAAATCATCGATACCTTTTGGTGAGAATTTTTTTGACACATGGAAAGATAATTCATCTTAAGAGCCTTGTACCCCAGAAGATCAGAAAAATCCTTTTTATAACCCTCAGAAACATGCCAAGTTTGAAGCTAGACTCAAGGCTGAACGACTCAGGATTCAATATGAATATGACCAAAAAATGGGAGGTAATCAGAATGGACCTGCTAATCAAGAAATTCATCAAGAGGATTATGAATCTTTAAGTTATGAGGAAGTCAGGGCACAGTATGAATCTCAGAGAAAGGAAAGGGAAGATTAGGAAAAGGCCCAAATGATTCAAGCAATGAGAGAATTCAAACTACAGAAAGCTCAGAACATTCCTCACACATCTGGTTTTCCCCCAAAATATGTACCGCCCTATAGACAGGGTAATCATGGTGCTGGGTATTCTGAACCACCAAGGATTCCTCACCATCAAATTGGGAATCAACATATATAGCCAAATCACCCACCTTATGTTCCCACTCAACATGCAAATAATTATCCACCTCCTGGTCAACGTCATGTGCCACAGCAAAATATGCATTACAATAATCCTATGTACCAATATCAGCACCCACCTAATCCTCCTGCTTATCAATACACAACCATGATTAGACAGTTTGATCTAGCAAGGTTTCAATTATACCCCTATCCCATGGATAGCAGTTGGAGAGGTTTAATACCAAAGTTTATAGGAAGTAATGCAATCACAGCTGAGGATCATTTAAGGAATTTCAATGCCTTCATTTAGGATTTGGATGTACCTTATGAAGATTTGCATATGAGATTATTCATGATGTCCCTTATTGAAGAAGCTAGGGACTGGTTCAATAGCTTGGCAACGGCTTCTATTTATTCTCTCCAAATATTTCAGGATCAGTTCCTAGAACAATTTGGGAATTTGAGTGCACCAGACGCTGCTCTCCATGAACTAATGCAAATTCAGAAAGGTCAGAATGATTCAGTCTTTGATTTTAACAGAAGATTCAATAAACTGCATAATAGAATACCTCCAGGATCAAAGTTACCAGACTCTGTAGCATTAAGTGTTTACCTGAATGCATTTGACCCTAAAACAGGATATGAGTTGAGAAACAGATTTCCAAGGGAATTAGCTGAAGCACAAAAGATAGCATTAACAATTGAGAATAACAGAAAGGTTGTTGGGATAATGAATAAGAGAGATAAACCCTAGAGTTCCTCAACAAAACAATAATTTTCAATATAAGTAGGAGAATACATATAGGAATGAAAGACCAAGGCCGAGATTACATGACATGCCCTACAACACAAACTGGAAGGATGGAAAACCTGTAACAGATAGGCCTGGAAGCAAAGAAACTCCTGATCCATTGAAGAAGAAGGGATCATATATGGTGAATAGTGATTATTTTTGTGAAGTTTGTGATAAACCACACTCCCCTGATTATTGTGTAGTAGCTCAGAGAATGCAAGAAGAAGGAGTGTTAATGGGAGATGGTGGAGAAGATCATATGATTTACTTAACTTCAAATACTTCTCACCATGTTGAGGAGAAGTACTCATCTTCAGAAGAGGGAGGTTATGAGTATGATGTTGCAGAACAAAGGTACAATATCCATATGGCTGAGCAACATATTTTTTCTGACTCTAAGGATGATTATGCAGAACCACCATCTATTGAGGTGCCTGCTCACAATAATGTGAGGAGACTTACTGAGGAAGAGATAGAAAGATTGACTATTGTTGTAGTAGAAGAAGTCAAGAATAAGTACTGGTTGAGAAGTAGGACAATAAATGAGAATGAAGGTGTCCCTAGGAGTATCTTTATGAAAGATCAGAAAGTTGTGCAAGGAGTTTCAAAGAAAACTGAAAATAAACAATGTGAGGAAAGCAAACAGAATCCTATCCAAAAGGATGCAGTAAAAGAGCTACATAAAGAAATTCAAAAAACCGATCAATCAGGTAGAGGAGAAAAAGAAGTGAACAAAGGAGAAATATCAGAACAAAAGAAAGTGATTAAGGAAGAAGGTTCTTTTGATTTCACTCAAGCCTTGTCTCAAGTAAAGATGTCTGTCCCACCTCTAGAAATGATGAAAATTAAGGAGTACAGGGACAGTGCAATGCAATTGATAACAAATGAAAGTGAAAAACATGTAAGTACTGAGAATAAAATGGTTGCTAAAAATAAACAGGATAAAGTAAACATCCCAAAAATATACTTGAGTAATGTATTAACAAGTCTGCCACAGGTTGATCCTTTCTTTATCACATTACTCATAAATAATAAATTATTGAGGAATTGTATGATAGATTTTGGTGCCGCCATGAATATTATGCCAGTAGGAGTGATGAAACAACTAGGCATGTGGGTGGATACACATGAAGGAAAATGCTATGCAATGGATAACCGACCTGTTCCTATGGTTGGTATAATGAAAGATGTAGAAGTTAAATTAGTTGCTTACTCTCAAGTAGCTTACAATATTGATATAACAGTGATAGACACCCCTCCACAATTTGGTATGCTTTTATCAAGGCAATGGACGGCGGCTATTGGTGGAAATGTCCAGTTCAATCTATCTTATGCAACCATTCCTGTAAATGGCCAAAAAGTGAAATTGTATAGGGAGCCGAGGATGAATCAGCTCATTGACTATGTGCCACAAGACCAAATCAACTATTTTTGTGATGTTGATCTTGGGAATTTCAAAATAGAACCAGCACAGCCAGAATTGACTAATAGTGATCCTATGGATAAGCATGTTGCACAGAACCACAATGGTGTGTGGAAGATGTATTTCGATGGAGCCTGCAGCCAAGAAGGCAATGGAGCTGGGATAGTATTTGTTTCGCCTGAAGGTATTTAACTTTTGAATGCACAAATAATGTGGTAGAGTACAAAGCTTTGTTAACTGGATTGAATATAGCGTTGAAGCATAAAATAAAGTTGCTGGCTATTCTAGGAGATTCAAAGTTAGTTGTCTTACAAATTAAGGCGAAGTATACAGAAAAAAACAAAAGACTAAAGCAATATAGAAATGTTGTATGGGATACAATAGAATTGCTTGATGCTTTCTTAATTGAGTGGGTAGATAGATCGAAGAATATAATGGCAGATTTTCTAGCTAATGTAGCATTGAAGAGAGATGATGTTACATTAATAGGAGTGTCACAAATTTAATTCAAAGCAAGGCCTCTTGTGCCTGATAATTTATATAGTTGGCAAGTTTTTAATGATGACACAAATCTTTTGAAATTCCTCCACTGTATAAACCAGTATGAAGCCCAAGAGATCGACTTCAATGCCTTTGTTGAAGAAGTTGATGGAAAAGAGACAGTATTTGGAAAAGAAATCCTACAGCTCAAAACAAATAAGATTCCTAAAGGCTTGGTGGCATTAGAGAGGGTATATGATGGAAGTGATCGGTCTTTAATGAAGCAGACACCAATTGGAAGGGATGATATTGAAGAAATTAATTTGGGAACTGAGATGGCACCAAAAAAGGTGTACATAGGTAAAAAGATAAGTCTTGAAATTAGAAGAATGCTGATAGAATTGTTGAGAAAGTATAAACATGTGTTTGCTTGGTCTTATGAAGATCTAAAAGCATATAGAGAAGACCTGTTTCAGCATGAAATACCATTGAAGCCAGATGCTAAACCATTCAGACAAAAGCAAAGGCCTATAAATCCAACTCTAGAACCTAAAATGTAGGAGGAATTGGCAAAGCTCAGAGATGGTGGAATTATTAAGCCAATCAGACATTCAACATGGGTGTCAAATCTGGTCCCTGCCAGAAAGAAAAATGGAGACATTAGATTATGTATAGATTTTAGAAATCTAAACATAGCCTCCCTTAAAGACAATTATCCTTTTCCTAATATGGAGGCCATATTGCATAAAGTGACAGGCTGCGAATTGTTGTCCATGATGGATGGATTTTCAGGGTATAATCAGGTCAAAGTTAAGGAGTCTGAGCAATACAAAACTGCATTCACAACTCCTTGGGGAACATATGTTTATCTAAGAATGCCATTTGGTCTCACTAATGCAGGGGCGACATTTCAAAGAGCCATAGATGTGGCATTTTCTGATTTGATCAATATTCTCATGGTGGTGTATTAGGATGATCTCACTGCTTACTCCAAGAAGGCTGAGGATCATGTTCATCATTTGGAAAAGGTGTTTATAAAAGCCCTTGAGTATGGTATTAGCTTAAACCCCAAGAAGTGTAATTTTGCTGTCACAGAGGGTAAGCTTTTGGGGCACATTGTTTCAAAGGAAGGGATTAGGATAGACCCTGAAAGGGTGGAGGCTATTGATAAGATCCTTGTCCCTAAAACTGTTAAGGCGATAAGTCATTCTTTGGACAAATAAATTTTGTTAGGAGATTCGTCTCTAACTTTGCTGAGATTGTTAAACCCATAGCAAGAATGTTGAGGAAAGGAAAAAAGAGAGAATGGACTGCAGAAGCCTTGGAAGCTTTTGTATCTATAAAATGAGCCATCAAGGAGGCTCTTGTTCTCAAGTCACCTGAATTTTCAAAACCTTTTCATATTTTTTCATTTGCCTCAATGCACACTGTTGCAGCTATGATGCTACAAAAGAATGAAGATGGTCATGAGCAGCCTATATCTTTCTTCAGTAAGTCATTACAGGGTTCTGAATTAAAGTATGATATAATGGAGAAGCAAGCATTTGCACTGGTGAAAGCTGTAAAAGCTTTCAGACCATATCTTGTTGGAGCAAAGGTAGTTGCTTATGTTCCTCATGCAGTAGTAAAGGATATTCTGACACAATCTGAAGTAACAGGTAAAAGATGCAAATGGATTAACAAAATTCAAGAATTTGACTTGGAGATTCAAATTACTAAACTAGTCAGAGGTCGGGGTTTGGCTAAACTAATGGCAAAGGAAAATATTGAAGCAAATCATATTTGTAGTGTAGAAGAGGGAGGTGTAATTGCAAGCATTGAGCATACTCGATGGTATACAGATATCATGTATTATCTTAAATACATGAAGTGTCCAGAGGGAATGAATGATAACCAGAAAAGAACGCTAAAGTTGCAGGCGTCAAAATATGTTTTTATGGATGGGGATTTATTTTGGAAAAATAGGGATGGTGTATTATTGTTGTGTCTAGATGAATTTCAATCTAAACATGTTTTGAGTGAAATGCATGAAGGGGTTTGCGGAGGACATTACTCAGCAAAAACAACTGCTCATAAAATCCTCAGGGCAGGGTATTATTGGCCTAAGATTTTTAATGACTCCTTTGCATACGTGAGAAAATGTGAAGCTTGCCAGAAGTTCTCTAGAAAGCTGAAATATCAGGGAGCTTTGCCACTTCAACCTTTGCAGGTTGATGCCCCTTTTCATCAATGAGGAATCGATTTCATTGGAGAAATACAAGAAAAATCAAGTGGTGGACATAGGTGGATATTGGTGGCCACTAATTATTTTACCAAATGGGTAGAGGCCATCCCAACTAAACAAGCTAAAAGTAAGGTGGTGACAGTTCCTGATGGATAATATCATTACTAGATTTGGTACACCAATAAGGTTGATTACTGACAATGGGATGTGTTTTAGATTAGACGAATTCAAAGGCTTCTATAGCACATATGGTATTTCCATTTCTTATGCAGCCCCTTATCATCCACAAGCAAATGGACAGTCAGAATCTAGCAATAAGAGTCTTCTGAAGATTATAAGAAGGATGTTAGGTCAGAATAAGAAGGTTTCGGATTTGAAATTAAGATTGGTTGTATGGGCTGATAGAATTACGGTGAAGAAGGCAATTGGGAAGTCCCCATTTGAGTTAGTATATGGAGCACAAATCAGGATGCCTTTGCAGAACTTGTTACGAATTTATAGGTTTGTTCTTTAGGAAGATTTGGATATTCCTGAACCCATGGAGGAAAGAATGGAGCAACTAGCTGAACTGGATGAAACAAGGAGAGTGGCTCAAAATCAAAATATAAAGTTGCAGACGCAGATGAAGTATTTATTTGACAAAAGGGAAAAGGATAGGAAATTTCAAGAGAGTGATCTGGTGCCGATGTGGAATGCAAGGTGCCAGGAAAAGGGAAAACATGGGAAGTTTGAAGCCTTATGGCAGGGCCTTTTGTAGTGATTGGAAAGAAAGGCGAAGACTCATACTATTTGCAGAATATGGCTGGTGAGGATCAGGAATTGCCTGTACATGGGAAATTTCTGAAACATTTTTTCTCTTGAAGTAATACAGAGGATTAAATGTTGTCAGTGCATAGACAACTTTTGATGATCCTCTTTGAAATTCTTTTCCATGCACAGTAGTTTAGGGAATAAAAGGAGCAGGATTTGCAAGTACATGGACAATCCTGATTTTCCTTCTTTTGAAATAAAATTTTCCATGTACAGTAGTATAGGGTCTCATTCATTGCCATTACCATTTCTTCCATTCTGCTCACATGTTCCATCACTTTGAGTTTGGTCTGCTCACCCAGTAATATGAATCCTTGTAATGATCTTACTCTCATTCATCCCCAGACAGAGCCATTGTTAGAACTGTAAAATTTTGAGATTTTACAGTATATTTCATTCAAGAGTTCCAGCATTGAGTCCTCATCATAAGAATAAAATTCCCTCTTTGTATTGTCTTACTTATTTTCCGTCATAAAATTCATTGAGTCCATCAAGTCCTTCATTTTCATTAAAAGACCCGAATCAGCAAGACATTGTAAAAGTCCCCCCACCCTAATTTTTTTACTAATATATGTTTGTTGCAGACTATTGGTAGGACAATTTTATTGTTTCGGCGACAAAAGGAGTCATTTCGGTAAAGGGAATCATTGTCGGAGTGAAGTCATAGCGAATACATTGTGTTTTGCCGATCGGTGCATGTAGAAGTGTATTGATCAAGCTAAAGGTATTTGGGATAATGTTTCAAAGAACTACTTTTTCTTGCCGACATGCATTTATAAAAAGTATATTGACATATGTTGGGGCATCGGTGTAATTTCGGGGTGAAGACAATATGTCATACCGACTAATGCATAAACGGGTCGTTTCGGCCAGACTGATTGGTATCAGCATGAGCTCATAACGAAGTCATTTTGTCTTACTCACTGGTTTCCAAATAAATGTCTCGGTAAGGCTTATGTGCATTAGAGAAGGTCTTAGCGAAGTGGTCATTGTTCGGCCTAATCAAGTTCAAGGGTATTCAAAAGGGTTATCGGTGAGAAGCTATAGAGTCTTACAGAGTTAAAACTTATGCCGATAGAGATTTGCATTGCCGGGAGAGGCACTTTTCGGTATAAGTTTCACCGAAGTATGAATATTATACCGACAGGTAGTTCGGGGTGAGTTTTTCCAAATAGGAGTAATTTGGAGGAGTGATTTCAGTAAGACATTGGGTGTCGGTATAAGTCTTCCTGAAGGTTCATTGTTTTGCCGAGAGTATTGTTTCATTGGTTGGGTTTATTTCTCCGATGAGAAAACTTGGTGGACATGCCGAAATGAGAATTCATCAGTGAAAGGGTGATTTTGTCCTAATGATTGGAAAATACTTTGAAGAGTATATATCGGTAAGACGCAAAGGTACCTACATAACATCTCCCTGACTTTGAAAGTCACAGCAAAGCGGGTGAAATGAAGATTGCAACGGAAGAGTATAAATTTGTCTTGGTGACCAAAGGAAAATGAAGACTTTCAGTGAAGCAGGACGAAGTTTGCGAGATGTCTCCCCAAAATTTGCAGGTTACGGCAAAGACTATAAAGATAAAGGATTTCAGTCAGTGTGAGAACATTAATGTCTCAGCGACTGGAAAATGCTTTGAAGAATGCATATCGGTTTGGCACCATGAAGTCTATGTAATATCTCCTCGACTTGAAATTGTTCCAGCGACATGAAAAATAAAAGCAATAGCCATCAAGTTGATATCAAGTGTCGGTAAGACCGCAGAGTGTCTTGGCGAATGGTGAAATAAACATTGAAAAGGGATTTCACCCCAGATTTGAAATTTTCTCATCGATAGGACAATTGATGCGACAATGCCAGTTTCAAAGGAGGCTTCATTCCTGCTTCATTAATGGCACGATGGGATAAAATAGTAATGTTTTAATCAATTCTTCATTTCCGAATTGATTGTTGGCGAATTGGCATGTTGAACAGAGAACCGGGACATTTTTCAGTTTAGCTCAAGCAAAACACTGTAAGTAATTGCTTCTCTGTTATTCACATTTTGATTCTGTAAACTTGAAAATGGAATCTTCTGGTTCTGGAAAGGGTAGGGGTAGAAAACTTGGTGAGAGTAGTCAGTCAAAGGGAAAGAAACAAAAAATTGATACAGAGCATCAAGGCATTGAACGGAGGTTGAACCAAGCCCTCATTGATCAATTACCTAGTCCAGGGCCTAAAGCTAGAAGGTCCGCAGAACTTAGGGAAGAAGTTGATAAGCTAGATGATAAATGCAAGTTCATAGGTGATGTGTGGACTGCTATAAGGGGGTATGAGCTTTTCAATTTCCACTACCATAGGAGAAATCGTTTTGAGCCAGTCTGTAATCCATGGAGGTTGAATGTAGGGAAATTGGTATGCCCTAATGTATTCGTTAATGCTGAATTGGTAAAATTACTTGTTGATCATTATGATCCAAAGTATAAAGCTATATGTGATCCTTCTGGAAAACCACAGATACATGTGTCAAAAGAAGCAATTGGTGAGGTTTTCAAACTGGAAGGGTTTTGCAACGAGGAAATTAATTGTGAGGAGTTGCAGAATGAGTTTTCAAGAATGGATACAAGTTACAAGGGTTGGACGTTACCAATTCACAGGGTCAAATAGGGTAACAAGCCAAAACCTTTGGAAGATGGTGAGGGGCCTCCATATCATGTAGATTTGTTTGAACCCTATATGAAGTACACATATTTTTTAGTGTGTCAGGTATTAGGGATGGATGCCCCTGAATTCATGTCAATGGTGCCAATGGTTATCATAGCGGATATTCAATATCGCAATTCCAGGCCATTTGATTATGCTTCGTATATTTCTAAGGAGCTTGATTCAGGGTTGATGGCTATAAAGAGTGGAGCCTCTATTGTTTATCTTAGAAATTATTCATTGTTGATGCACATGGTGTTATATTTTAGACAGGAGTTAGGGGTATGGCCTCCTGAAATGAGAATTTCTCAAATTGGCAAGGAGGGTGAAGCATTGCCTGTTCAGTTGTGGACTGTTATTTGGGACAGCAGGTTTGTTGTTTCTAGTTTCATTGATTTTGAAGAATATTTTGTAAAGACATTGTATAAATTAGATCATTATCCTTGTAACTATTCATTAACTGATGAGATCAAAAGATTCCTTCGGCCTAAAGACTTCAATGGGCCTATTGATCATAACTGGGGAGAATGGTATTGTTTGGAGGGAGCTACAGTAATTAGAGTATATTGATTTGAAGATGCTCCTCTTATTCTGCCAAGGACAGTTCCAAACAGGGTTGCATATTTGGAAATTGTCAGACAGATGGATTACTGTAGTGTGATGCAATTTAGTTCTTTTGGGAAGCAGGCTTTTATGCCTAGTACTTTATGTTTTGGTGATTTCACTGTATTGGCTAAAGAGGGATATAATTCAATCCTTGACAAATTGCTGCATTATAATATGAAAAGAGGACCAACCAGGAAAAACTTTGACCCTGAAGGATATATCAATTCAGCCAAATAGAGGATTAAATTTGGAGGGTATCGGCATGTACCCTATCCTTTTGATGATATGATCAGGAATCTGGATGAAGATGAAGCAGAAAGGGTAGTTGAAAGGTATAACCAAGGGCTACAGGATATTGAGTTATTGTCTTCTCGAGATAAAGAAGCACCAGGAGCTAATGTACCACAGGGTAAGATAGAAAAGGTATCCCGGATGAGGACTCAACAATATGTCTGCCCAGTCAAAGAACAGAGTGTTGAAAGTGGTGATGTTGATACAAGACACATGGAATACAGATCATTTGTCTCTGATGATGAGTTTATACATTCCCCAAAGTTCAAGGCATTCTTGTACAAGTAGAAGGGGAAGGAAATAAGGGAGAATGTTGATGATGTTACTTCAAGAAATGAGGAACAATTGCTGGCTCAATTGAGAAGATGTGTGGATGATGAAATGACAAATATGACTCCTAAAATGGGGAGGAAAATGTTGGAGGATGCTGGTGTCATGATATTTCTTGGTCTTGATTTGAATTCTACATTGGTCTTTGATAGTTTCTTGAAGGGCAGTAATGCTACTCATAAGCTTGATAAGGAAAAGGTGACAGAAGTGTATACGGGCTCCAAGTACAATACTGATGAGGGATCAATGTTGATATGGGCTTTGTACCCACCCCACAAGAAATCAGTGGTACTTGATACAGAGAAGGAATTTGGCCATGTCTTGACCCTAAAGGCTGGAGAAGTTGATCCTGTAGCTACTGCTGATATTGGGGTAAATATTGCAAAGTTGAATAAAGCACAAATTCAATTATTGATAAAAGAAAGAGAAATGTATAAGGTAAATAATGAGAAGTTGTTGAGAGAAAATGATAGACTCAAAGAATTGGTTGGTGTTTCAATGGGGACAACCAAAATGATCACTCAAGGAGAAAGATCTTAGGAAAAAGACCACTAGGTAGGGTCAAGTGCTTATTCTTAGGGAAAGCATGATGCTATTGCTGTAATTGTCAAGAAGAGGCAGGATCATTTGACATCCTTGTTGAATAAATTGTGGGGAAAATACTATCATACTCTTGCTGCATTGAAGGAGCACACAAGGATGGATGGACGAATCATGGAGAAATTTCATGAGTTGGCTCAAAGTGATGAAGCTAGCAGTTCTACACTTGAAGCTGCAAATCATATAATCAATCGCCATCAAAATTTCTATGATGAATTGAAAGGGGATGAACAGGGGTTAATTGCAGCTGCTGAGAAAACTATAATTGCATTTTCTAATGATAGTGGGGATTTCAAAGAGGCCACCAGATGGAAAAATGAATGTGAGTCAATGCTTAATAAAATCATGAAGATAGCTTCTGCAGAGGATACATCATTGGAAGAAGTGAGTAAGCAAAATGAGGAGATGGTCAAGATGGAAGTTATGATCCAGAATGTTGTTGGAGATGCAGACACATATGAGCGCCAAGATTATTTGGACCACCTCAATAAGACTCACTTATGGCTAAATAAAGCCTAGTTATTCTCTATCTTTTGATTTTATAATATTTATTTTCTATTTCCGAAAGGATGTGTCCTTTCGTATTCTCAATGTATAAATGTCCATTTTGAAAACAATATGCAGGTGATAGGTAGAATAGGATAGAGAATAGAAAATACGGTGGAACACCATGTTTCACAGGGCTGAGACTCTGATGTATGTTTTGAAGCCATGGAGATATCAATGAAAATCAGATGATTTGCTAGCATATTCTGCTGTCAATTATTGTGTTGTGCCTATTGAAAGAATTATTTGAGTTGTCTCTAAGATTGATGTTGCTTGGTTATTTAGATCAACATAACAAGTTTATGTCTAGTTTATCAATACGTATTTGTTGTATCCGTGTGATTGGTTGATAGGTTCTTTCAAGGAAGGATTAAATCCTTTTGATTAATCATAGTAATCAAGGAATTTCATTTAGATCATTAAGAAGAACTTAATAATCACAACCTTTCATTTTTATACTGGTTATAAATAAAATATGCCAAACAATTTGAATGAATCCAGAAAGAAGTCAGTTGTTTAAGATTTCATTTGACTTCGTACATTATATAAGGCACTGGTCTCACCGTTTCCAATCATTTAGTTTTATTCATACTTTTTTACATATATTAACTGAGCATATTAGGGTTTAGTTTTGAATGCTAGTATACAATATATACCAAATTTGTTTTATTTTGTCCATTCCAATCTGCCACCGTGGACAAATCATGGCATGAAGAGAAGATCAATAGTCAAGTCTACTTCATTTGTTATAGGTACACCCGCCTAGGTCTAGCAGCACCCAGAGAGTAGAAGGTTTAATTGTTTCAAACCTTGTTCTGTTACCCTAAAACGTTGTGAAAGCTTGGAAACCTTTCGTGGTTCAAACCTGCATTTTTGAGAGCTAACAGGAACCATAGTTTGAAGATTTGTTTTCAGTTATCCAACAAGGATATCAACTCTTTATTCAAGAAGATCCAACCATCGAAAACATTAATGGTTTCTTTTTAGAGACTATTATACATGATGCAAAGAAGCAGGACTCCTTTTTCATTATAAAGCTGAAAGAAAGAACAGTTGATCCTCTTATAAACAATAATAGAAAAATATTTCAAGAAGATCAAACTATAGCAGCCAATGAACAACCTGCATATTACCTCCAATCAGCATCTTTTCAAGGAAAAGATGAAGTCTTTAGAGATCAACAAGGGGCAGAAAGTTATAAGTTGGGTGTCATAACAAGGGGATGTCCTATCAGACACCTGGCACACTTAGCAGGCACTCAAAAGGTGTTTCCATTTGAATTACCTGCTTGGGAGTATGGGATTCAATATCAAAAGTCATCAATGCAAGTGGCTTACCATATTCAAAATAGCTGCAGGCACTTCTTGTCTAACACAGAAAGGGAGGCAGTTTTCGTGATTGAGAAGGTGTTTAATCTATGCACTCAGCATTTACTTTTCCTTCTCTTTCATCACTGTTGGACAATTTGCAATCAGGAAGCATGTCCTATGTTGGTGAGAAAGGGAGGTCTTTTATCACAACTAGTGAACGTTTGTGTCTAATCACTACCATTGCTGGGTAGTGTAGGATAGAGTAGTTTTAGTTTTAGTTTTGCTTTCAATAAGTTCCTGCTGGCACATTTCATTTTAGTTTTTCCATGTTTTCAATAAGTGCAGTCGTTGCACCTGGTTTTTCCAAAACTTTGTCTTTAACAGAGTTGCAGTAGTTTCTTTCAGTTTAAATGTTTTGAGGCTGAGTTACAATTTTCTAAGTCAAAACAGAACAATGACTCCATGCCCAATGGATAGGCCTAGGCTACTGGTCAACATGTTTAGTAGGCAAACATCCAGCAAAAGGTCGCCAAAAATGTTGCCCGATTTTCACCTGTGGGCTCAATTAGGCAGGGGTCTATTTTTCAAGTATTCAAAAGGCCCAAATGGAATAGCTTTTGCCTCAGGTCGCTAAGACATATCGGTTGCTGTAAATTTTTATATCTCTATCCGCTTGAGATGTCTCACTGCCAATTGAAATAGAATGAGCTTGGGGAGAATGGAAGATCTCATCGTGAAATCTCACCGAAGGAGATTGCCTTCGGCATGAGGTCTGGCCAATAAATGGAGCTCTCACCGAAAGGTTTGGGGCTCGTCGAATGTTAGTGGTCTCCCCGAAATGGTCTAAACTCGCCAAGAGTTTGCTTTCGACAAGAAGTCTTGCTGACAATGGGAGTCTTACCGATAGCGACGGATTTTCCAATAGAAAAGGGATATTGGTGTGACCGATGGGAACTCACTATGACCTCTAACCGATAGCAATTGTCTTAGCGACCACTGTGGACATTGGCGTGATTTTTCTAGCTTGATATGAACTCTTGTCAATCGTCGTATGTCTTGCCGATAGCTACTATGAGGTATAATCGCATCGGGGAGACATGATTAGTGTCTCACCGACATGCGATTCTGCAGGAAGAGATTTTGACTGCCCGAAGAAGCTTGCCTGGCATCTATTCAACCAATTAGAGGGAACCAAGGATGAACCATTGACTAATTGACTATCTCTCTGAAGAATATCAACAAAATGTGAGCAATATGGATCTACTCTGTGATCAAAAATGATGGATCGATTCGACATACAAGGGTGTCGTCTGTGGGGATCTAGGAGGAAATCTGATGCTGCTTCCCAAAAGGGGGGGTCAACTTGTAGAAGATCTGGAGTAAGAATCAGGTAGAAAGGATGAAACTGTGAGTCACAGTGACAGCTGGGATCACTACTAGAAAAAAGGGGGATCAACATTAATGATAATACTTTAGAGCATTCAAGGAAGCCCTTCAAGGAAGTTTGAGGATGGACACGGAGGCCAGAAGTAAATGAAAGTATTCCATAAGATATGAAGGCTTCTCCTGAGGGTGATCTGTCACCAACATGGACACAGGGATGCAATCAAATGCAGCATTAACTTTATTCCAAAAGATCAGAGGGTCAACCCTTCTATCACCAGCTGATATTTTTTGTAAGTCCTAGGGCAGGGGTCGAAATCTTTTGTATCTATGGAATTTTTGCCTCATTTTGAAAGAGTTCTTCTTATTCTTTTTGAAATTTTGTGACTTTTGCAGTCCTTTCTTAGATTAGCAAACTTTTATAACTCATTTTGGAGCATGATATATAGAATTTACCTTGGTTACCATTGATGGTTCAATTTTCCTTCTAGTTCTTGCAAAATATTGTGCATTTTTAGGTGATTGATCAAGCTACTTCATGAAATCTTTCTATTTCCTTATAGCTTTGTCTCATATTAGCATGCCTCTCTTTGCAAAAGTAGTATTATGCAGATTACAAATTGTGTTTACTAAATTGCACATGAGCTTTTAATTTGTGAAAAATTGCTTTTCCTTCTTAAAAGTGTGTGCATGTCAAACCTATTTGTGAAATACTTACGCATAATCTATAGAAACTTGTTGTGTAGTCCCATATCCATCATCAGTATTCAAGTGTAACCTGAGTGTCTCATTGCTCTTGTCAATTTGGTGTATCACCATAGGATTTAGTTTTCATTTTCATGCACTCCTTCTCCCTTTTCCTTACAAAGATTAGTAGTTAGGTGATAACACAAAGGAAGTCAGCCTTCTCTGAAGGTTCTTTTCCATTTTAGGTGACCCACAACCTAGAAAAGTTCCCATGTTTCTCTAGAAAGCTCAATTTTCATAACTTTGCATAGGGTGCATTTCTAAGAGATAACAGTATCTTTTGGAGAATCATGAGGCATAAAGACATGAAGAAGGGCACATCCTTATAGGGCTAAAATATGCATGAGCATCTAATCTCACCATAATTTAAGAGAGTGAGGAGGAACAAAGAAAGGAAGAGAAAAAATAGAATGCTATAGATAAACTAATATTGTAATAGATGACACCCAAGAATATGTGATATGTCTACATCTATGTTTATATGGTATAGAATAAATATTGTATTAAGAATATATAATATGAATATATAAGCAAGATGATCATATTGTGTCTATTAATGTGTGAAATTGTTTGAAACCTTTACATTATGCATATGAAATATACCACACTATTCTAGTTTCCTTTTTAATACATCACCCTAGGATAATTTATGTAACATAAATAATCTAGACCTTGGGATTATGTTTTATCATTAACAAAGACAACACTTTACCAAGTGTTCAAGCGCTTAATCTTCTAGGAGATGTTTTTAATATAGATAGTTGACAATATTTTCCCCCTCCTCTCCATGGGATCCCATAGCCTCCTTGGTAATACAAAGTATGTATTAAGGATGGTTTGATTTCCCATACTTGTAAATCCCCTTGTTTCTTGATTTTTTCATGACTAGATTTTATGCCTAGATTCAATCTTGATACTTGTCATATTTTTTTCTTTAGAAATAATTTACTAATGTTTAGGTCCTCAATAATTTTATTTTTCCCAATGGTTAGAAAATATATTTGAAACCACCTCATGCTTAATCTCGAACCCACTTAGTTACTAGCCTAGAATAATGGTTCTTACACCATCCTTTTTTTTCTTGATTTATCCATTTTTTTACAACTTTTGGGGAGTTATAAAGTTTTATTTTTTCATCAATGGAATCCTCCAACAAAGTTGAGCATCAAACCTACCACTGTAGATAAATAAAGTTCCATATTATATGTATTGGTTACTATAAGAGAGGTGGACCACCTCATGCAAGACCCTAGGTCATGGAGGGCCAAGACATGAGAGGCTGCCCTAACTTAGCTCAACTAAGCATAGTGTTAGGAAATGTGAGGAAAGGGTAACGAGGACCATAAGGCCTCTCAGTCACTCTGCAAACCTTGGAAATGAAGGAAGGAGCTAAGTGAGATGGTTTTCAAGTCCAACACTACACCTCTAAAAACTCTCTGTCCAAGGACAAAAACATGGTCTCTGGATGATAGCGCGGTGCGCTGGCGTCTCTAAAGTGTGTTGGAGTCCATATGGCTAGACAAAAATAAAGGTGTGGTCAAACCAAGGAAACTAGCTAACAACCCAGCTGACTAATTAAAGGGACAGAATGATGTGATTAAATAACTGAAATATTCTCTAATATTCTAAAGTAAGAATGCAAGGGTGAAGAGAGCAAGAAGGATCTCACCAAGGAATTTGTTCACCAGTTGATCCCTCGAAGAGCACGTACTCCTACACACAATAAGAGAGGAAAATGTTGGGTTGATGTATAGGGGTCTGACTGAGGGTTTTCCTCAGTCAAACCCCCATTTAGGTGTTTCCACCTCCACAAATAGCCAAGAAAAATGAGATAAAGAGAGGAATGTAATAAAGAGCACAAAAGCACTGCAAAACAGTAAAGTGCTAACTCAACCAAATGATAGAAGGGAAGAGAGGGAAGCTTACCACCTCCACCAAGAGCACTCAAGGATGCTTGGGGGAGAAAATGAGAGTACTCGAGCCTCTGTTGTAATGGTTTTTCATTCCCCACTTATTCTACCAATGTGATGGAGTGTTGTGTTTGTTGCAATGGGGTGCTAGTATGTTGCTTGAGAGTTTGAAAGTGAATGTGAGATTGTGAGAATGGAATCCTAAAGTTGTGAAGAGTTGCAATGTATGTTGGAAGAATAAATTTGAAGAAAGAATGGAAGAAAACAACCATATTCGGGTTGGTGAACTGAAAGGGGGTGTTACAACTTGACCTCCAATGAGAAGTGTAACACCTCTGCAGGTTCAACCATAGGAATCTTGCCAAGGACGTAAGCGCACTACATAGATGTCTGTGTGTCGCGTAGGCATCCTCAATAGAAATTCCTCCACCAATGCTCAAAAAAAGCACCAAGTGGGATGCAAGCAACAGGCTTAGGTGGAATTAAGCATCTGAACTTGGTTTTCTAGAGTAGGTAAAGGAAAAAGGGGGATTTGCACATGGGGTGAAAATTTTCTCCTATACATTTTTCCCCCACTTTAGCGAGCACAAATATTGATGAGTGCTCGGTAAAGTAGATCAAGAAGAGTGTAGGGTTAGTAATGTATACCTGAATCATCGAGGAAGCAGTACGTGGTCTAGCATAACTGAAGGTCAGGGCAAGAAAAGGACTTCATAGCTGCTCAGAACTATGAAGTTGAAGAAATAAATCACCTTACTGGTTCCTAGTCCTATAAGGAAGGTGTCCCCCAAAAACTATAGCATGGAGGATACCCATGAAGCAAGCACCTTGCAAGTTCTAGGTCCTACAAGGAAGGTGTCCCCCAAAAAATTTAGCTTGGAGGAGACCCAAAGGAAGCGTCCTATAGGATCTCAATCCTATAGGGAAGGTATTCTCCATGAACTCAAGCATGAAGAAACAACCCAAGAAGTTCCCTACAGGTTCTCAGTCCTACAGGGGAAGTTATTCTCCATGAACTCAAGCATGAAGAACACCCAAAGAAGTGCCCTACAAGCTCTCAGTTCTGAAAGAGAGCCACCCCTAAGATCTCTCGCATGGAGGAAGCTCAAAGGAAAGCACCCTGCAGGTTCTCAGCCCTGTAGGGAGGTATCCCCCAAGATCTCTCACATAGAGGAAACCTGAGAGAGTGGACTATGTAGTGTGAGGAAGCAGCCACATGGGCGAGTGAGTGGGCAGTCACACAGATTGTCGAGAGTTCTAATTTTTTTTGAAGGGGTCCCTTGGGAACCCACCATGAAGAGAGGGTCCACTCAAGGGTCGCACAATTCAAAAGTAGATGTTATCTCTCTTGAATCGATCCTTCATCAAGGAATCCTTTTGAAATATGTTCACTTCATTAAGGAATTCAAAAGGAAGAATATGCCCCTTTGCGAGGGGAAGGTTATTGCTATTCTCGCTTTGGAGGAAGTTTTTAGTTCTTTTTTTACAAACCCATGATGAAGGGAAGTATGTTTTGTTAGGGTTTCGAGTTGAGAATACGATTTTTAAGAAAGGTTTGCGAGGATATTTGAGAAAAGATTCATTGGCCACGAATGCATTTTTTGAAAGTTGAAATGTTTAAAGAAAGGCGTTGTCACACATGAAAGGGACAACTCAAACAAAGAAGAGAAAAAGAGATAAAGTAGAAGAGGAAAAATGCAAATAAAGGGCACAGGGGTAGCATAACATTTTGGGGTCAGAACTGCTCATAAATAAATATATGTATGTATAACAATAGTATATAAATGAACTATCATCAACCCCCTACTATATCAGACCATGTGAAGAATGCACAAGAAGAAAAAGTAAAAATAAAAAATTGGGTCAACATGGAAGGGAAGCCTAAATGATCCCAATGCTCTGCATCATCCCCAATTTATCAAAAGTCAATCACAAACATGGAAGAATGATGATGCAAATAGAAGAAGTTTTATGACACAAAAACCATGCCTATATTCAAGCACCAATAGGGGTGATGAGGGTCATCCAGGCACACATAGCATGGGTACGGGGGAACACATCACAAAACACACACTCACACACGAGATCAAGAAAAGGCCTCCTAACATTGATCGGCCAAGAGGTCATCTACTTCCCAATCTAAATCCTCATAAGGGGAAGGAGGACGAGCCTGCAATGGTGGGATGTTAAGAGGAGGAGTGTCTGATCCTCCCACAACAAGGGCCAAGGAAGAGGGCCCCTCGAGGTCCTCTCCACCAAGCTCTTGTGGAGTCAAGGTCGGTGACTTAGCAAAGATAGTTGACCAGGCTGAAACCTCATCCACAAAATTAAACATGCACCCCATAGGAGCACCATGTCTAGTTTTGGCGGATGGGATAGGTTTTACTTTAGGTTCATTGTTAAGCTCACCGAATGACTCAAGAGCAGTGACAATCTTAGGGGAAGCTAGAATTGGTTCTGTCACCAAGATAGAACAAGTCAACGTGAGGCTACCTTGCAAGTGAGGTGGACTTTTCTTACATCCTTCATTACTAGAAGGACCACCCTCTACCTCATGTTTTGTCAAAGGAGATGAACTCCCCACAGACAAGGCTAGAGGTGTAGAGGAAGAAGAGGAGTGAACCGTAGTGGATAAAACTAAGGTATTAACCATATCCACAAGCTTCGAGAAAGGTTGGATATCTATAATGAACATTAGGAAAGGTAGCTCCACCGAGGGAGCAATGAACACCTGTACTCGTTTAGGGTTAGGCACATTCGTACTTGCAATGGAAGCTAAGAGCAGTATGTGACCAGACTAAAGGGAGGTAGAAGGAAAGGAGGAAGAACATGCTACAAGAGTCCCTAAAGCAGGGGCAGTCATTTCCTCCTCCTTCCTTTGCGAGGCAACCTACTAAGCTAGGAGATCCTTTCATTGGCACTTGCATTGGCATACAAGGCAGTTTCCTCGACTCTTGGAGCTAGGGGTCAGAGGTTGTAAACAAGTAGAGGGCTCTTGCTCAACCATAGGAACATCCACCATGATTGTTTTCGGCAAAGGGATAGGTTCTCACTTAGGAGCAGGAAGAATGGGTTGAGAAGCGATAGGAGTCAACTCAAGAGCATTGGCAGTGGGCCTCCTTCTTCTCACTACCTTAGGAGCAAGACCAATAGGTGGCCGAAGGTCAAATTCTCTACAAGAACCTTTCTTTCTACCATATAAATAGTACCATGGTCTAGGATATTCATTAGGAAGATCCATGATCTTGAGCTTGGGTCTACACCAAGGAGGAATCATCGGACTTAATGGGTAGCCACCGAGCTTGCTCATCCAGTACTCTTCCCAAGAATGGGGAGAGGACCAGGCAATCTAGGGAAAAGTCACCTTCTCTTTTCCTTTACGAGAAGGAGAGGGAGTAGGCACGAGCTTCTCCTCTTTCTTTGGAGAAGAGAGAGTGGTCGGTGCAACCCTCTCTTTCTTCTTTAGGGAGGAGGCAACCGATTGTTGTACTATAGGAAGGGTCAGTTTTGACTGTCCCTTGCCCCTAGTCTTATACTTTACATAATTCTTGTAAAGCAGGTATGTTCTTGGAGGAAGTAGACCAACGAGGGACGGCCAAAAGTGATCCAAGGAGTATCCACCATGGGATACCAAGAGTTGATATCTGGTGTCATGCACTACATCCACGACACCTTTGTGGGAAAACTTTAAACATTTATGAATAATGGAGGTTATCCCATTCAAGGAAGCTAGCCAAGGAATTCCTAGCTTCACTCTAAACAGATCTGACTTTGGGATAACATCGAAAACCGTGTCAATAGTTTTGGGTCCAACCTGAATGGACAAGGTTATCGAGCTATAAGGTTTAAGACTCATACCATTGTGTGTGCAGATGGTATATTTTTTTCTTCATAATTTTCCTTTTGCAATGAATTTAATACTAACATTTCCTCAATGATAACATTCACATGCCTCATAGGGTCTATCAAGACTCCTATCACAATGTTACCATTGACACGAGTGGGAATGTAGAGAGACAAAGGTTTGTTGTTTAAGGGTAAAACCTGTGATGTGAATGTAATGTCCAATGAACCAGGTGTGGGTAGAACAGTGGAAGTTACTATGACCATATTGACATAGGCCTCGAGTTGGGTAACAAAATCAATGGGATCGACAATCATGTTAGCAAAGTGTGATGAAAATGGGTCTATGTATATTTATAGTTCACTATTAGCCTTCACCACTAATTTGTTAGTGTTTTGTTTATTCCCATCAAGACGATTAGTACTTTCCTTGATGTAGTCTTGTATCTCATGACATAGTCGCATGCAATGTTCAATATGATTTCCATTAACATGATGGTACTGACAATAAGTTCTCCCATCATACCAATTAGGGTAGAGCAGGCTTATGGGTTGGTAAAGTTATGATCTTATCCTTCAATAGCTTTTGTAAGATGGAAGTATAAGATTTTGATAATTTTGTGAACTTCTAGTTGCATTTGAGGCCATTGTCATCAACAGTGGCTACAAAATTCGTAGCGGCTTTACCTTTCCCAAAGATTGATATGATGGACTTCCCCTCAGAATGGGAGCATGAGGATGATCCCCTGAACTGAACAATCATCTGTTGGTATTCTCGTAAGGCTGCACACAAGTGTGCAAAAAAAGGGTATTTCATAAGGGTGAACTTCTCTTGCCAAGGCCTTTGTAAGTTCCCGATGAATACCTTATGTACATCAGAATCGGGCAGCTGATACGAGATTTGTGCAAGGAGTGCTTGGTAGCATGTTATGAAATCAATGATCTTTTCATTATCTCCTTGCTTACATCAGATGAGATCCGATAAGGTCATGTTTGGCCCGATGTTTTCTTGAAACTACCTAAGGAATTGATTAACAAGTTGGTCAAATGAGCAAATAGAGTTGTCAAGAAAGGAACAGTACCACTCGAGTGTTGTGTCATTGATGGATCAAGGAAATAGTTTATCTATCAACGTATCATGATGGAAGAAGTTGGTGCATAGGGCATTAAAGGTAGACATGTGCATCTGTGAATCTCCCTTACCGCCATACTTCTCAACTTTAGGGATCTCCATTCCTTGAGGGAAAGTACTATTCAAGATTGCAACCAACAATGGGCTATGTTGGAAGAAGGGATAGAAGATAGGTTGGGCAGAGGCTTGGGAAAGACTCACCAACTGGCTCTGCATCTTACCCATATTATGAAGAAGAGTATTCAGAATAGGGTCATTTGAAGATAGAGGGCTAGAGGAACCTCCCCCACAACCACTACCAAGGCCACCCCTAGAACCGCCATTGATGTGACTTCCGCCAAAACCACTACCAAAGCCACCATTTCCAATAGGGCCTCCACTGGAACCACCACCATGACCTCCACTAGCACCACCTTCGTTGTTGGATCCATCGCCACTACCAAATTCCCCACCACTCAACCTGCCAAAGCCTCCACCACTAGAGGTGATAGAAGGGCTGAAGCTAAAGCCCAAAGGGACCTTATTTACTTTGATAGTTTCAGGTTGTTCAGAGGCAGAAGGGATACTGATAGAAGGGACCGTGTCGGCCATGTAAATGGAAGTGGGAGTCATCGATACCCCTAACTGTCCTTCACATTCTTCAAAAGTGACTCCTTGTGCAAAACTAGGGTTGCCCGAAGGAGTGCATGCTTCGAAAAGACCTACGAGGATAGTTAGAAGATCTATACCTGTTCGATCCTTACCCATCATATGTTTTAATTCACTAACAACCCGAGTGGCTCTAGCCATCTTCGGATTTCTTTCTAAGTGGTTTTCTAAGTTGTCCAATCCTTTAGCAAGGGTGAACACATATTCTACAGGGATATAAAAAACCTCATGGTTGCCCACCAATGATGGCATAGGAGATGCAAGGGAAGTGGGAATGTGATCAGTTTCATCAAAAAATCCCATCTCATTCCTTGACAACTACTCTTGCACAGCTATTCTAACAGCAGGACCAAAGAAAAGGCCTATAGGTAACCCAATAGAGACCTTCTTCCTTTCCATCAGGAGGTGTCATACACTTCTCCTAACAATATACCCAGAAGTTGTGGATTCGGTTGTGATCCTCATAAACCTTCACAACACTCAAGAGCACAACAATCACAAAGTACCCAAGGGAAGCTTCAACACCAATGGATGAACAAACTTTGGTTCACATTGGATTCACCAAAAATGTAAGAGGGGGGACCACCGTGTGCAAGACCCTAGCTCATGGAGGACCAAGATGCGAGAGGCTTCCCAACTTACCTCAACTAAGCACAGTGTTAGGAAATGTGAGGCGAGAGTAACCAGGATCATAAGGCCTCTCGATTACTCTACAGACCTAAAATGAAGGAAGGGGCTAGGCAAGCCAGTTCTCAAGTCCAACACTATGCCTTTGGAAGCTCTTTGTCTAGGGATGAAAGCCCAATCTCTAGATGACAACACGACACGCTAGCAACTCTAAAGTGTGCTAGAGTCTGTACGACTAGACAATAATAAAGGCATGGTCAAACCAAGGAAACTAGCTAACGACCTAGCTAACTAATTAAAGGGCTACAATGATGTGATTAAATAAATGAAATATTCTTTAATATTGTAAAGAAAGAATGTAAGGGTGAAGAGAACAAGAAGGATCTCACCAAGGAATTTGTTCTCCGGTTGATCCCTCGAAGAGCACATACTTTTACACATAATAAGAGAGAAAAATGTTGGGTGGTTGTATGGGGCCTGCCTCAATCAAACCCCCATTTAGGTGTTTCCACCTCCACGGATAGCCAAGAAAAATGAGATAAAGAGAGGAATGTAATAAAGAGCACAAAAGCACTACAAAACAGTAAAGTGTTAACTCAACCAAATGATAGAAGGGAAGAGAGGGAAGCTTACCACCTCCACCAAGAGCGCTCAAGGCTACTTGGGGGAGAAAATGAGAGTACTCGAGCCTTTGTTGCAATGGTGTTTCATTCCCCACTTGTTCTACCAATGTGATGGAGTGTTGTGTTTGCTGCAATGGGGTGCTAGTATGTTGGTTGAGAGTTTGAAAGTGAATGTGAGAGTGTGATAATGGAAGCCTAAAGTTTTGAAGAGTTGGAATGCATGTTGGAAGAATGAATTTGAAGAAATAATGGAAGAAAATGACCATATTTGAGTCAGTCGACTGAAGGGGGTGTTACAACTTGACCCCCAATGAGAAGTGTAATGCCTCTATAGGTTTAGTTGTAGGCATCTTGCTAGGGATGTAAGCACGCCATGTGGACATCTACCCACTGCATAGGTGTCCTCAATAGAGATTTCTCCATCAACCCTCAAAATAGGTTCCAAGTGGGATGCAAGCAGTGGGCTTAGGTGGAATTAAGCCTCCGAACTTGGTTTTCTAAAGTAGGTAAAGGAAAAAAGGGGATTTGCACATGGGGTGCAAATTTTCTCCTATACAATTACAAAGATATCAAGGGTACATTAGTAGTTGAAGATCCTCTATGAAGAGTTATGTAAGAACCAATGTGACATGGTTGTCAAGGGAATCCTTCACAATTTTGGTTGCATACCTCATAACAATGTTAACTATAGTAGGAAAAGGAGCAACAATCACAAAATAGTCTAAGGAGTTACCCCTCATATTTTTATCCTTCAAAGTTTCTAAATTTGTACATATATTTTCATCTTCAAATGTGTCTCACCTTATGAAACTTATAACACTAAAAAGGAAGTATTCCATAGTCCAAATTATTATTTCATTCCCCCTATTCTAATTTCATACTAATTGAATTTGGAAGGGATTTCTAAAGGTTAATTTTGACATACATCAAAGTGTAGGTTGAGAAGAATTTATTTTGATTTCATTTACCATGTGAATAAACTATTTGATCAAAGATCAAACCTTCTCAATAATGTTAGGATTTCAATACATTATTGATCCATACATTCATATCCAATATGGTGGATTTTTAAGGTTGAGTCAAAATAGGGATCCTAGATTTGAAAACTTAGCTATGTGTTTGATAAACACTATTTTATGATTTATTAGTACATCTTTGGCCAATTGGAAATTAATCAAGCAATGGAATTTTTTAAGAAAAATATAAATGTCCAACAAGCCTTTATTTACCTGATTTTCTTTCATCTCTAGTTAGGAGGGTGGATGATTGGAACATAATCCATAAAAAATCCTAAACTCATGATTCTTTAGTATATGCTCTATTCCCCTATAATTATGGCATCATTAATAACCAACTTTAGGGATTTGTATTCTAACTTTCCTTATAGTCCACTAACCCAAAACTGGCCACTAACATCTTCCTTGTTTTTCTTGTAGGTAGTAGGTCACTTTATGAATAGTTTTGGAATCTATCTCCTCTATCTCACTACTAAGACAAACATTTTGGTATGGTGAGGATATTTGGGGAGCTCTTTTTAAGTGAAAGGCCTCACATTGTTGCTCCTCAACTTCTTTTAATTTGTGACCATCAAGACCTTATTCTTTGTGTTATCTTCAAACTCTATCATGTTCTTGCTATTGATATCCATCACACTTCTTTTACTATGTATCTTGTTATTTATGGCATGTTTGGATAAAATAAATAATTATTAAACTTTAATTTAATACTACTATAATAAGAATTAATATAGCTATCTTAAATACATATATCTAAAAAATTGCACAAACATATCAAAATTGTTTTATTAAGAGCTATTTACTATCTTGTAGTACTTATCCATTCAATATTTATATGATAGGGATATTATCACACAATTTTTCAAAACAAAAAGCAAAGAGGATAATCATCATCTATTTGTCACTATGAGAAACACAAAATTGTTTTTCTAGTGGACACCTAGAAAGAAAACCTTAAAAGAAAATTGTCTATGCACTATGACACATAATTGCAATATGAAAGAAAGCATATTGCATATAAATTAGCATCTAAATTGATCTAATCCACTAATTGATTTGTCGCTTTAGATTTAAATATAGTAATATTCTTTTGACCTTTTCTTGACACCTTTACTTTTTATTTAACTTTAAAACATGAAATATAAAATTACATACTTTTTCATTAAAAAACTAATAGAAGCCACCTTACATAAAGTAAAAGAAACCTTAAAGAAAATTCTAGGAAAGAAACCAAAAGCATCCACCTCACATACCCCAAAGAAAAATCTAAGAAAGAAACCAAAAGCATCCACCTCACAAACTCCAAAGAAAACTTTAGAATAAAGAAAACTCTAAGAAATTTGTCAAGAAACCATCTCCACATATTTGAAAGTGAGACCCCTATACCAAAGGGAATGCCTAAATATCTTGTTATTTCTCATGATTGATAGGCTTCCATTCTTTGGGAATCCAATGTGGAATAGAGCCACTTTGTGACTTCAAAAACTCAGTTTTATTGTGAGATAGCTGAGATCCAGAAACAACACAATACAATTCCAAGATTCCAATGTATTGTTAAGTTCCTCTTCAGAATAGCAAGATATCATCAGCAAAATGCGAGTTAATGACCACCTTGCCCTAAGGAATGGAAATAACTCTAATAAGTTTCATTTGATTAGCCTTTTGAAGAAGCAATAAGCACATATAAAAAGGAGATAGAGGACACCCTTGTCTTATAGAACGTTGCAGCTAAAAGGGAGCTGAAATAGAGTTATTAATTACAAGATGAGAATTAAAACATGTTTTAGAATCCTTGGACCAAAACCCAACCACTGCAACATTTAAGAATGAAACACCAATGAATTCTATCATATTCTTTATCAAAACCACAAGAATTTTTTGGCATGATTGTTGGACCCATTCTATAGTCTCCCACGCCAGCATAAGATTATTAAGAATTTTCCTTTTATAAATCTAGTTTGCTCGACTCTCACTATACGTTGCACACTAGGTTTAATTTTGATAGCTAAAGCTTTAGCAATAATTATAAGAGGTATTTAACAAGGTAATTGGTTGCCAACTAGCAATAGTGTCTTCATTTTCCTTTTGGGATAAGTTTGATTAAGCCTTTATTAATTGTAGGGCCTAAGGAATCCTTCTGAAGAGCTTCCAAATTGAGCTAATATAGATAGAATTTGATCTAAGTATTGGCTATAACCAGGGTTAATCATGTTAGGAATAAAACCTTTCACATCTTCTTCCAATGCCTGTTGAAAATCTGGTAGGGTTATGAAGAATTAAACAAGATGATTCAAAAATTTCTCTTGTCCAAATGGGATGGTAATGCAGGTTTTATTGCCTCTTCTTGGTCCCATTGTATTCAACCAAGAACTCATGGAGGCCTCGGTCTCATAGACCCCAAAACTCAAGGGCTTTGCCTCACTACAAAGTGGATTGTTAGAGCTACTAATGGTGATGAACCATGGAAGATTTTAGTACGACATTGAATTATGGAGGTTGTTGTTAAAAGTAAGTGGCAAGCAGTAAACTGGTTAAATAAGATTTTAATGTCTCCCTTTTTTAAAATCAGAGCTTCCTTTCCTCTTTAATCTATTTGGAGAGCTTGGCAACACGTTTGCCACTTCTTAACTTGGAATAATGCTTCCTTACAACATGGTTTTAGTTTTTCCTTAGCTTCAATTTGGTGGAATAGAGTTATTAATTATCATAATCAGCGTCTTGCTATTAGCTTTCCAAGGCATGCTTATTACTTGTTTAAAAAGGGAATTCATAACTTCAAAGATATTTGGGATTTTAATTCCTTTGATTGGGCATCTTGGCCATATCTCAAGGAACATTATGGGCTGAGTGATAAATCTAAACAATTTCTGATCTTTGTGCAGTCTTTAGTCCCTATTGATCTCTCTATGAAGCTTTGCACTTCCAAAGAATGTAAATTTTTCAAAGATTGGAAATGGCTATTCGTCAGTCCATTTAATTATTTCCCTTTGAAGAAGGTGTATTTTCATATCCTCCCTAGATAGCCTCTGGTTCCTTGTCTTAACCAGAAGTGGAAATGCAAATTTAATGCCAGATTTTGGAGCCAAATGAGTGCTCAAATATGAAAATCGAAAGCTGATTTTGATTCATAGTTGTTGGTTTGGAAAATTTTACATTGCAAACTACCGGTGCGAGATAGATTGAGAAGTATTAAAGTTCAACCAGCTAATTTCCCTTATTGCTCATGTATTGAAAATATGAAGCATATATTTTGGGACTGCACATATGTTAAGAAACAATGGACAACTATTTTTTAAAAAAATTCTGCTATTTTCCATCATGAGTTAAACTGGAAAGAGGCTATCTTGGGTTTGGGTATGCATAATAGTATTATTGTTGATTCTATTAGACATGTTATTTTAAGACATATTTGGAAAGCTAGATGTTTAGCTATGTTCTCTAAGAACTATTGTCATGCAACTGCAATTTTAAGGCTTTACTCTGACATCCTTCTTTAGGTGGCTTTTTTGTTTTCACAGCAACAAGTTTTATGCAAGAAAAATGCCAAGAACATGGTTCAACTTCAGCAAATCAAAGACCAAGTTTTGTAGTTACAGTCAGATTACAAGTTTTGGCATTGTAAAATTGTACAGTTTATGAAATGATTGCTCCACTCAGCCTCTTTACCTGATTCTGTTCTTATGATTCGTTAAGGTTTTTTTTTCTTCTTCCAGCTACCTTTTGGTAGCTCTTATTCTTTGTAATCTGCTTTGATTCAATATAATTTAGAAAAAAAAAACAAAACAAAACAAAACTCTAAGAAAGAAACCAAAAGCATCCACCTCACAAACTCCAAAGAAAACTCCTGAAAAATGAGAGAGGAAGCCGAGGGGAACTTGGTCCTTGATAAATGAAGGAAATAACCTTAATCTTTCTCCTTGGGCTGCTGCACTATAAAATAAACTTTTTATTATCTCTTACGCTACTGCATTATAAAAAGGAGGAGAGGATCGTCATCGCAACATGACTTATAAGTTTTGAAGCCTAGAAAACTGTTTGTGAGAACCAATAAGCATTAAATTGTATACGATGGCTGACCCTAAAAACCAACACAACCTGAGGTCTCTGCTCTGCACCGAGGAAAGAGATTTCTTGATCAGAAACAATGGAGAATAGGTGTGATTTTTTTATTATTTGGGTTTTAGTATTGATGATTTTGCACACTTTTTCCATGTGCTACTTCACTCCTTTTCTTCTGATTCAAAGCTTCCTAGTTCTATTTTTCTTCTTCTATGTACACTGAATTTAGAAAACCATACATTTCTCCTGTATACATGTGGGTAGAAAAGATTATGTCCATTTGGATTGAATTTGTGATTGGTACACAAAATTATATTCTTATGGGTATATTCAATAAGATTAAAGGAGGCTTTCTATTCTTTTAGATTAAAATTGATCCTTGGTATTGGGTGTACAAAGGCGTGCTCATTTGCCAATAGGAATATAGCATTATGTTCTTTTTAACATAAAAGAGGGGTAAAAATTTATTAAAACAAGAGAAAATTACAGAGCAAAGTCATTACATAGCCTTATCCAACTCCACCAAATGGTCCAATTGTTTAGAAAAATCAGGGGGTAATTGACCCCAATCAACCAAATTCCAATCATGAATATGATCAGAAGACCATTTAGCCAAACAATCAGCAACACCATTCCACTTCCTAGGAATATGAGTGAAAGTAACAAACTCAAGAGAAACACAGATTAAGAATTTGTTCAATAATCAACGCCAGGTGCCAACTAACATCATCTAACCTCTGCCTGTTTAGCAAATTCACCACAACCTGGGAATCAGATTCACATATAATCCTGCACCACCCCAACTGATTGCCATGCTCCACAGCCAGTAAAATTGTCTGAGCCTCCATAAGATTATTAGTATGAAGACCCTTATAAATAGAGAAAAAAATTGAACATCCCCAGAACTATCCCGACCAACACCACCAATTCCAGCATGACCAAGGTTTCCACGAGAAGAGCCATCTATGTTAATTTTTAGGATGCCTTGAGGAGGAGACCATCTTCCCTCCCTATTCACCTTCGGTGTTGGATGCCTACACATGTTGCGCATAAGCTGTCGATACGAAGGAGGAAGATGAAGGCGGTTGAAACAACCAACATCAGAAGGAGTAATCGAATCAGTCATATCACACTTAGCCACGATCATTTCTCCCAAAGAATGAAAAATTTTCCACCACAAGCGAGGGGCCCCCATCATCACATCCTAAAAAATCTGACGATTCCTCTCCAACCAAAGATTCCAAATAATGAAGGATGGGCCAATCGCCCAAGCAGCTTGAAGAAAGGAAGTTGAAACAGGGGCCCTACTCCCCCGATCCACAAACTCAGCCAAAGAGGAAACATGCGTACAGGGCATATTCCACACCCACCACCAAAGATGCCAAATCTCCCAAGCATAGGAACATTGGAAGAAGAGATGAGAAGCACGCTCCTCAGCCTCACAACACAACACACAAAAAGAGGGACCCTAGAAACCCCGCTTGCATAAATTATCCCAAGTAAGACACCGGTTTTGAGCCACCAACCACATGAAGAAATTGCACTTGGGCCAAGACAACTTATGCCAAACATACTTCCACCAAGGGACCTCAATATCCCCAAACAACTATCAACCCAATTGCTTATAGCTAGTAGAAACAGAGTACTTCACAGACATATCAGAACCATCCCAAGCTAAAATATCAGGTCCCCTCAATGAATTACAAGCCCAGGAAGCCAAAAGTTGAGCAAGCTCTCGCCTATCCCCCTCAGAGCCCCCAGGAGGCCACTCAGAAGGGTGCTTCCAGCGAAAAGAAATAACAGAGCCACAATGCTCAGCAATCTTGTAATGCTCAATGGTGTCCCAACCAGTAGTAGTAAAAGCATCATAGAGGCCTGGTTGAAGATGAGGAAAAGCATAAAGAAGTTGGGTGACCATCCCAAGAATCCCACCAAAAAAGAGCCTGTGATCCTGAATGATAGATCCAAAAAAGTGCATGCTTAATCAACTGAGCTCCCACTTTCAAAGTAGACCAAATCATAGAACCACTCCCCTCCAGAGGACAGTGAGGAACCTCATGAGAAGCAACACCACAAAGATACTTATAGTTAAGAACATGGGCCCACAACTGGTGTTGATTAGTACACCAGCGCCAGTAAAGCTTCACTGCAAGAACTTTCCCATTCAAAATAGAAGAGCGTAAACTGAGACCACCCTCCTGCTTTGGTCTACACACAGAATCCCATTTAACAAGGCTCCACTTAGAATTCATCAAGTTACCACTCCAAAGGAATTGCCGAGAGAGAGCATCAAATTCCCAAAGGAAATACATAGGGGTCGATTGAACAAAACACCTGTAGATGGGAAGGGCCTGGATAACAGACTGAAGGAGGGTAACTCTAGCAGTAGTAGACAACCACCGATGAGTCCAATGTGTTACCTTCTTCCTCAACTTATCAAGCAACATCTGCCAAGAGGATCTGGGTTGACGACCAACGATAATAGGAATCCCCAGATAGACAAAGGGGAGAGATCCAATTTGAAACCTCAAAATAGCAGCAATCCTCCTCTAGATGACCAAAGGAGTATTAAAGAAAAAGATAGAAGACTTCTGCTCATTAACTTTCTAACCTGAAGTAGCAAGGTAGATGTCCAAAGCTTTCCTAAATGATTCAGCTTCATGAAGATGAGCCAACCCCATAAGAGAGGTGTCATCCACAAACTGGAAGTGAGAAAGAGTAAGCAAACCCATCCCCCACTGCCACCCATGAATCACACCTCGAGAGACCCGAGATTTAAGAAAGTGACCTGGCTCCTTTGCCATTATGATAAATAGATAGGGAGAGAGTGGGTCCCCCTGACGAAGGCCCCTGGTAGAACCAAACAGCTCTAAAGGTTCACCATTCACAATGACAGAAAATGAGGAGGAAGTCACACAACTCATAGTCCAACTCACCCACTCAGAAGAAAACCCAAAGGCCAACAAGATCTTCTGAAGGACACTCCATTTAACTCTATCATACGCTTTTTCCATATCCAACTTGATGAACATAGACTTCTCCTTGGAGATCGCCATGGAATGAATGACCTCAGAGGTAATCACCACCCCATCCAAAATTTGACGACCAGCCACAAAACCTCCTTGCTCCTTAGAAATAACAACAGGCAAGCAAGATTTAAGCCACTCAGCAATCAGCTTTGTAATAATCTTATACACCACATTGTAGAGCACAATAGGTCAAAAAAACTCAAACCTATTAGCACCCTCCTTCTTAGCAATGAGGACTAAAAAAGTAGCATTCAGGGCCTAAAGCATTTGCTTGTTATGAAAAGATTCATAGACAACCTCCAACAAATCCAGCTTCACAATTTCCCAAAACTCTTGGAAAAATTCAACTAGGAACCCATTAGGGCCAGGAGCCTTCCCCTTATTCATCCCAAACATAACCTCTTCCACTTTAGACAGAGTAATCAGGCGTATGAGAGAAGCATTCAGCTCATTAGAGATGAAAGAAGGAATACAAGCAAGAATCATATTCTTATCAACCTCAACAGGAAGAGAATCCTCAGTAACCAGGCGAGCTTCTTTGGATAAAGCCTGTTGCGAGGATAAAACTAAGCCTTCAGAGTTAACGAGAGAAGAGATATAACACTTATTCCGACGAGCCTGCACAGAGTGATGAAAGAAGGCAGTATTCCTATCACCCTCTTGAAGCCAGTCAATCTGAGCCTTCTGTTTCCAGAATATCTCCTCACGAAGCTCCCACTCTTCCACAGATTTAAGAGCCTGGGACTCAGCATGCCCAAGAGCTTCTAAAAAACCAAGATCCCTAATCTGGTGAGTAATAACAGTAAGACACTCATGCGCTTCCCTTTTCTTGGCACGAAAAATTTCTGAAACATAGCCTAATCCATCTCTTAAGATGAAACTTAACGCATTGCAGCTTCTTAACAAAAGAATACATAGCTATACCATACACAAGAGCTCCATCCCGCCACCACTGAGCAACAAGATTATACAAAGAAGAATCACGAAGCCACATAAGCTGAAATTTGAAAGGAGGATTCTTTGGATTAGGGAAAGGAGAAGCTGAAAACTTAATTGGCCAATGATCAGAGCCACACCAATCAAGAATCTTAGAGCAAATAACCACACTGCCCCCAACCCAAAAACTAGAAACAAGAAACCTATCCAACCACTCTGAAATTACCTCCGACCCATTCTACCTATTATTCCAAGTAAATAAGCCATTAGAAGGTTTGACATCAACAAGAGCAAGAGAAGCCACACTAGTCCGGAACAAATCTGAAGCAGGACTCGGTCTCAACAATCCTCCTCTTTTCTCTTCCAGACACAAGATAGAATTGAAATCACCAACTAAGATCCAAGGCAAATAAGGAGCACAAGACCTAACAAACGTGATATGGGCCCAAAGCTGGCTTTTACCATGTATGTCAACCAGAGCATAAACATTGCTAACCAAAATAGTCTCACCAGAGTCCAAAACCGAGGCCACCACTGAGATAGAGGAATGGCTAGAAATCCACTAGCAAGGAACAACCTTATGAGGATCCCAAAAAAGTGCCAAACCTCCAGAACTTCCCCTAGAGCCAATACACTGACATTGACCAGAAAACCAAATATGAGGAGCATATTGAAGCATGCAGTCCACCTGAAGCTTAGTCTCCTGCACACAAAAAATATATGGAGAATGTACCCCAATCAAATCCTAAATAGCTTTTTGACAGGAGGCACTATTCATCCCCCTTGCATTCCAAGAAAGAATAATCATGAGGAAGGCTGAGCAAAGTGGGCGTCCATGGTCTTAACAGAGCCTAATTCCACCAACAAATCCCCAGTAGATTTAATCTTGTCCACACCCTTCTTGTGACCAATTTTAGAAGACTTATCAAAATTCCCCTTCTTGAGAGGGCGTTGGAGCACTCCTAGATAAGAGGCTGATTCCCGACCATTTCCTGAAGACAACGCCTCCTTAGCTAAGTCCGCTAAAATAATATCATTTAAACCAGTCAAAGTGTTAGCAGGCCCAAACCCTCCCTGTTCCAAAGGAAGAGAAGTGTCCCTAACAACAATTACTTGTTCCAGCCCTGTATCCATACCAGTAGCCCTAGACAAGATCTCAACAGGAATCTCCTCCTCCAAGGCCTTATTATCCAAAACCTCAAAGCGATTGAAACCTTGATCACTCTACTTATCCTTATAGGGTCGCTTCTAACCTCTCCCCTTAACTTTCAGTTTAGCAGGAATGAAGCCATCCTTATCAGGCCCTCTCTCAGCCTTTCCCCCTTCAGCCATAGACACCTTGCTTTTATATGCCTTCTCCACCGAAGGCCTCAATAATGGAGAAGAAGGGACCCCAGCCGTTCTGGATGCCCGAGGACACTGACGCTGAAGGTGTCCATACTCATGATAAAATTGACAACGGAAAGGAAGGGACTCCTAATCTAACTGTTGAATCCATGAGGCAGAGCCAATACAAATCTCCAAAGAATCTGGCAATGGATTATTTAAATCAATTTCAACACAAATGAGAGCGAAAGAAAATACCTTTTTATCCAAAGTATTCTGAGCAATGGCAATCGGCTTCCCCAACAAGGCTACTATCCGTTGCAGAATATCTTCTCTCCAGAACTCCAAAGGTAGCCATGGCAGGTGAACCCATACAGGAACCCGAGAAGGCAGGTCCTCAGCTGCATCGAAACCCCCATGCCAGGGTTTCATGAATAAACCCACATGATTGTAAAAATATGGCCCCCCCTCAAAAACACGATTATGATCTGAAATACAAGAAAAATCAACCATAAAGAAGCCATTCCCAGCCACCAAAATATCAAAATCACCTTCAACTTACCAAGAACGACGCATCCAGGCCTCCAAAGCCAAGGGGGGGACACGAATACCCAAAAACTTACAAATCAGAACATGTTGAGTCCAATAAGAGAAATCCTCATGCACCGATTCTGGAGAGATAACCAAAACTGGACGAGCGTGACTCCGCAGCAAACAACCATTCACTTTCTTGAGCTTAGAGCTCTCACCCACAAAAGAGTTATTCATCATCTGAGCATGCATGTCCTTAATGCAGCCCAGAGGTGGTGTTGCACCCCCAATCATCAAGCTCTTTGAGACTTCAACCATCAACAACCCCACCCGGCACCCCAAGCCAAACCCACAAACCACCACACCCCACCAGAAAGACCCCACTCCCCAAAAACCCCGTAGCAAACCCCACACCACACTCCTCACGCAGCAGAGCCCATGCCACACTCTTCCCGTAGCAAACCCCACACGCAGAAACAGAACACCCTTCGCAACATCCCCACACCACACTTCTCACACAACAACCCCACGCACCATGCACAAGAAAGGCAGATGCAGCTAAGGCATACAAGCCTTCAGCCATTCCGCAGCAGAGCCCCCGTGCACCAGCATTATGTTCTTTAAGATTGAATTTGTTATAATTACTTGTTTTAGATTAAAATTTATTATTACATAGAGAGCATTATGTTCTAGATTAAATTACAGCATTAATTTTGTTAGATTAAATTTGGTAGTGGATATACAACATTTTTTCTATTCTAATGATACATCACTAAGTGTGATCCTAATAGTCTATGTTAACAATTAAGTACAGTTTCCTTAAAAAGTTATTTGCATATCAATATTATTTTCTTTTATATAAAATTTGTGATGATTTATCATTCGGACATGGTTGTTTTAAAATTTCCAGGTTAAAATAGAGGAACTCGAAGGGAAAATAGTGGGTTTGTATTTTTCTGCCTACTGGTGTCCTCCATGCAGGGCATTTACCCCTGTTCTTTCAAAAGTATATACAAAGTTAGTGGAGAATGGGGATTTTGAGATCATCTTTGTCTCGGGAGATAGAAACGAGGAATCATTTGAAGAGTATCACAAGACCATGCCATGGCTTGCCTTGCCATTTTCAGATAAGCAGGCCAGACAGAAACTTGATAAGGAATTTGATGTCGAAGGCATTCCCACCCTTATCCTTTTAGATCAGAAGTGCAAAACTATCAGTATTGATGGTGTAAGTATCATTGGAGATTATGGTGCCGAGGCATATCCATTTAGCAAAGAGAGGCTTGCTGAACTTAAAGCTGAGGAGGAGGCCATCAGGCTTTCACAGTCCGTGAATTATCTTCTTGTCTCTCCTGACAGAGATTTTGTCATTGGCAATGGAGGAAGAAATGTGAGTGAGATTTATGTTTTCATGATCTGAGTCGATGACTATAATTTCTCAGGATAATTCTGTATTATTACTAATACTATTATGGTATTAAGGATTTCCCTTTTTTAATATTTTGTTTTAATTTTATTATATAGACATGCCACATCTTTATAGTACAAGTAGTATAAAATTATGATATTGCTATCAGAGTCAACTGTGTAGTTTTGAGTCAAACTCATTGACCCATGTTTCGTGAGTATTGGTTCACAATAACCCATCTCTAATGATAATGAATGGTCCACTTAGCACTCATTGCATCTAGGTGATGCTCACAGAGGTGAAGCTCTGGGCCTTCTCGGGAGGTCACCCATCCCAGTACTACTCCAACTCAAGCACGCTTAACCACAGAGTTCTCTCCATGGTTAAACCCACTTAGCTTGCAACCCCATTTGCAAAACCTTCAGCAAGTGTTGTGCCTTGTGAACCATTCATTATAGAGCCCCTTTAGCTCATCAATTGATAAGTAGGAGGTATTTTCCACAGCAATTCAAATTATGATATTGCTATCAGGATTCAACTCTGTGGTATAAAATTTACAAATGATATCCAATATGAATCCATGCAAATTACTAAAATTTGACTCTTTCTTCATAAATAGGTACCTATATCAGAGCTGGTAGGCAAGACTGTTTGTCTCTATTTCTCTCCTCATTGGTGCCCTCCTCGTAGAGGGTTCACTCTGAAGCTTATACAATTCTACAATGATCTGAAGAGTAGAGGTGAGGAACTGGAGATTGTGTTTATCTCCAGTGATCAAGATGCAGAGTCCTTCAAAGAATATTTTGAAAGCATGCCATGGCTTGCTCTGCCTTATGGTGACTGAAAGGTGAAGAATCTGAAGCGATACTTTGAAATTGAAGGCATCCCAACCTTGATTGTGCTTGGTCCAGATGGAAAAACATTACAAACAGAAGCCGTGGAACTGGTTATGAAACATGGTGTTGAAATTTATCCATTTACAAAGGAGAAAATGGATGAACTCAAAGCCATAGAGGAAGCTGTACGTGCTGCACAGACCTTGGAATCCCTGCTAGTCTCTGATGAGCGCAATTTTGTTATCACAAACAGTGGCAAAAAGGTAAGTGCCTCAACTATTCAACCCTTAATCACTAGTTTTGGAGATTTTTTTTCTTCTGTAATATACACCTGCACGTGCCCTTAACTACTAGATCAATGTAAAGAAACCAGAACACTGGAATGCCAAGAATTGAAAAGATGCCCCATATACTCAGGTATTGATGCAGGGTTTCACCATACAACTATCCTTAAATTAGGCTAGACGTAACCCATAGCTTATTAAGTTCAATCTGACTCACCCTCATCGTCTAACCACCCATGTTATTTCCCTCACATGCAGGATTCTCTGTAACATTAATATATTGTACTAAATGAAGGGGTACATACCATAGATAACATTCTAATATTATGGGTGTGGGGCCTGAAGGCACCAATTCGATTGTTTTAGGAACAACTTCTATATTTCCAAAATGTGTCTGGATACAACTGTCTTCAAGATTTCTTTCCAACTTTTTGAGTCTCCTTCCAGACTCTGTTTTTAACTTTCAATGTTTCAAGTCTCCTTCCAGACTCCACTTTTTCCGTCCAACTTTTTGAGTCTACTTCAATATTCCACTTTTGCCCTCCAGAAATTTTGAGTTTCTTTGACTATCTGCTTATTTCTTCAGAAAGGTCCCCAAGGAAGGGTCTTAAAACATAGGAGGAGAAAAAAGTTTTAACAAGGTTGTATCCAGATGCATCCTTAAAATGCTATACCTGTGGAAATCTCAAGTCATTAACTTTTATATCTATTTTAAGATGCTACAGTTGCCATATTCGTGATCAACCAGCGTCGCCTCCATCAACAGTAGATTAGCAAAAGAACCAATTCATTTAATGTAGTTGTTGGATTAAGGGTGTTGCAATGCCCATTTGGAGCCGTAGCTTTTAACTAACCCTTTTATTGTACAATGGGCACAAGCCACCGATATGTGTTATAGTAACTTAATAGAGCCATAAATGAGATGATCATTCTTAACATTGATTCTGCTGCAGGTGCCGGTTTCTGAGCTCAAAGGCAAGACGGTTGGTTTATATTTTTCTGCTCATTGGTGCCCACCTTGCCGAGGATTCACACCAAAGCTTGTACAAGTATACAATAAGCTCAAGAAAAATGAAGAAGCCTTTGAGATTGTTTTCCTCTCGAGTGACAGAAACCAAGAAGCCTTTGAAGAGTACCATGCAAGCAGGCCATGGTTAGCTCTTCCATTTGGAGACAAAGTGAAGACGGATCTAAGCCGCTACTTCTGCATTAAAGGAATTCCGTCTTTGGTCATAGTTGGTCCTGATGGAAAAACTGTGACAACAGGTGCCATAAACATTATTTCTGTCCACGGGGCCAAGGCCTATCCCTTTACCGATGCACGCCTCGTAGAGCTGCAGAAAGAAATAGAAGTAGCAGCAGAGAAATATCCAAAGGAAGTAAAGCATGACCTGCACGAACATTCTCTGAATTTGACTAAGAGGAGAGCTTACAATTGTGATGTGTGTCAGGAAGGAGGGAGTGGTTGGTCTTTCTACTGCAAAGGATGTGATTTTGATCTTCATCCAGATTGTGCTTTGAAGGATAACCACTCTGATGGAAATGAGAAACAGCAGACACAAGGCGAGAGTTTTGAAAATAAGAACAAGCCAGCAGAAATGATCTGTGAAGGAGATGTTTGTCGAAGGGTTTAAGCATGCAAGAAAGTGAGGCCTTCAGTGGGTTGTTTCATAGGCTTCCCAATATAGTTAATGGAGGGTCATATACTATATAGGCAGTTTGAACATACTCTCAATCACTCTCTCTCTAAATGCTTACACACAAGCTTTTATGGCCTAAAGCTTGTTTAGTATTTCTATGATATTTACTTATGTAAAACAGGGTCTTTAGCTACTAAATATATTTCAACTGGTTTTGGATGTTTATTTTGTTGTTCCCGTGTCTTATCTTTGCAGTTTTAAGCATTATTTGAAGGTTTAACATGCAAGAACTTTACAGCTTGGGAATTTCGGTAAGAATATGAACCCAAACAGATCTATAAATTTTGCATTTGGTGTAATGTAGTTTGGGAATTTCGGTAAGAATATGAACCCAAATAGATCTATAAATTAAAAATTTCGCATTTGGTGTAATGTAGTTTATGACAATAGTGGTTTCAGCAAAAAAATATAGAAGTCTTTTTGCTTGATTATTGATGCATTACTTAAATGAGGCAACTTCAATACATTTGTTATAGCTTCAATTCTGACTTAATTTATTTTTCAGATCAGTAGTAGGTAATTTAGGCGGTTGTAGTCAATTGTCTGAAGTTATTTGGCAAGTAAGAAGTTATGACAGTCCCCTCCAGAAGTTGTGAAATTAAAAAATGGAAAATTATTGCAAGCCCCTCAAGAATTCGTCCAACCATTTCTATTATATAAGTTTCTGAATGATATATTCAAACCATTCCTCTAAATTTGTTATAGAAATAGGGGGCCCTTTCTCAAATGAAGGGACTATCCAGCATGTTAAGTTTTTAATCTCCTGCCTTGAATCCCACCTGATCTATAGCATGCTATATTTACAGTCTGCCACGTAGAGCCTCATAGTAAGCTATATTTACTGTCTGCCACATAGAGCCCCATAAGATTCATAGCAAGCTATATTTATTGTCTCCTGCATAGAATCCCATAAGATCCTGAACACCATGGTACTTTCCCCCCACATCAATTTTTAAATGCAAACAATGATTACTATTCATTGTTACTATCCGTTACATATGCTGAGCAAACTGCTTTTTGTTGTCCCTTACCTTGGTATGCAGTGTCACCCTGCGGTGTGGATGGAATGACATGCTGTCACATGTCTTAATTCATGCCTAAAGTTGCTTGAGTGAGAATATACCTTGGGAAGGTGTAAAACCGACCTAAAGGTATTTGAGAGTGAGAATATGCCTTGGAGAGATGTAAGTCTAACCTAAAGATGTTTGTTCTGCTTTTTCAACTGTGTAAGTGGTATGGATAGAAGAAGTTACCACTGTTGTGATATGTACACTACAAGGTTGCTTGTGCTGTGAGATGCACACTACAATGCCGCTTGTTTTGTGATATGCAAATTTGCAGTGTTATTCATATAGACGATGTAAGGTATGCAAATTGTAGAGATGCACAGAGCATAATTTTTTAGCATTGTTCATAGGGAATGTGGAACCAGCACATTGCAAGATTTGTGGAAGATTCGTGGAGTTGTAATTGGTTAGTTTTAATCACGATATGGTTGTATCTATACATATATGTTATACTTTTTGTATTAATCAAGTACAAACATTTTGTGATGAGGCATGTGTATAAGAATTGGAATGGTTTTGAAGGTGCCAACAATGTAACAAAAGCATACCTAACAACCTATTCTGAGAATAATCTTTACACCCTTTAATCTTTTCTTGTAATTAGGAGGTCGAATCATCCTAGATAAACTATTCAATTATGAATTTTCCCATTAATTGCAAGTAACATCTTTGGCTTGTAATCAGTTACTTCACTCTACACAAATGATTAATTAAACCTCACCTTCTTGTAAATGTTCTATAGGAGCCATTAATAGTAGGTCGATGGATTCACAAGCTCTATCGACTAAGTTTCAATATATATTCTAGCATTGAATACCTTTGTCTAATCAATTTTAAGGTGCCATAAAGAAAATAAGGCAACAATAAGGGGATTATTGACCAACTTCACTTATTAACATTCCTAATGTTAGTATTAAAATCAACATTGTAAATAAATTAAAAGTGAAAAGAAAATAAAAATGAAAGAAAAATATAAAAATAAAATAATGATAATAAAAGAGAATTAAAATTATGAAATGAGTTGGCTTGTGGCATTTACAACAGCGACACACTAAAGGAGACGACCCAAATTTAATGTGCACATATTTGGTATGCAGAGGAAAGGGTGCAAATATGTTGCAGAGTCAGTAGAGCATAGCGTCCCACCTTTGGCCATCCAAATTTGTAGGTTAGAGACCCAGTATGGTGTGTAGGGTGAAAATGGGAGCAACAACCTCCATAAATTTGCATTTTGGGGCTCTAATTTGAAGAAACAAAATGCAGAGGAAGGTTGTGGGAAGAGGCAACCGGGATTGTGGCATGTGAGGAAGATGTTCTGGAGATTGTTCGTGGTGTTTGACATGACTTGTAGGTGTATCAAGCCCTTATAGCCAAAGATTTGCAAGCAAGAAAAGGGTTTCTATAAGCTAGGGCACAACCATTGAGAGCAATTACATGTAGATTTGGCTAGGCATAGGATGTAGGTTCTAGTTTCTGCAATTCCTTGTCTATCTTCTAATTGTTAGGAAAAAGAAGGTGTCTCAACCTTTGATTTTTCCATAGCTTTGTTTTTTCCATAATATTAAATGTTGCTAATTTTTTCACATTGCCCTGTGTGTTACAACTTGCAGCTCTATTCAATGAGGACTCAAGTTGGAAATTTGATTTTACAAGTGGAGTTGTGCATAAAGGATTTTTTTATTTTCATGTTGAGTTTACATGGAATGTGAGTTTTCAAGGAGCAGTTATTTTGGCAAGTATAGATTTTGCAGCGTGGCATGTGGTGACAATTGGAATCTTAGCATTATGCACGTGCAGTGTTTTTGGCACCTTCCATGTTGCATTTTCAACCTTTGGCAGTTGTTTTAGAAATGTTTATTTTATGCATTGTAAGCTCATATATATTGAGCACTTGTGTATTTTTGAGTAGTATGAAGTGTTGAGATACCGTCATGTTGTTGGATTTACTTTAGAATTGTAACGCAAATAAACTCATGTAGAAGCTTGTGTTGCAAGTGTATTGTAATCGTTGTTTATAGATAATACATTGTTTAGGCTTTTGGAGTGGGGTTTTTTTGTTCGAAAGGGTTTTCCCCACATATATTTGGTGTAATGTTTTTTTATTATATCTTTGATGTTTATCTTGTTATGTGCATCTTCTTTATTGTAATTGAATAAGGGTTTGAAATTGTCAAAATTTGCATATTCTCTCCTCTAATAGATTAGTGTTGGAAGCTTTCCCGTGTACCTAGCTTTCTTTCAGTTGGAATCAAAGCCTAATCACCTCTGTTTCCTATTGTGGGTTAAATGGTTTTTTGTACCGATCTTATTTAAGTGGGAGCCTATTGCAAGAATTTTGTGTTGATCCTATTGCAGGAAGGAGATGACAAGCACATCTAGTAGAATTGAGATAGAGAAGTTTAACAAAGGAAACTTTGAGCCCTGGAAGCTCAAGATGCAAGACATGCTTGTAGACTGCGACTTATGGATAGCTATTTCTAGAACCATTCCAATGGGCATGAAACAAGAAGATTGCGATCTGATGGATCAAAAGGCTAAGGGTCTAATAAGACTCTATTTAGATGATTCAGTACTCCTTAACGTTCATGAAGAGAAGACTGTTGCGCTTCTTTGGAAGAAACTTGCTCAGATTTATCAGGCTAAATCCCTAGTAAATAAGTTGTTCCTGCGAAAGATGTATTCTCTATGAATGGAGGAATGAAGATCTATCATAGATCACCTAAATGCATTCAACATGCTTGCTGCCCAGTTGAACTTTGTTGGTGTCAAAATAGAGGAGGATGGTTGCATGACTTTGTCGTGCTCACTACTGGATTCTTGGGACCACCTTGGCATGGTAATTAGAAGTACCACTACCACTTTTAAGATGGATGAAGTGGTAGCTGTAGGCATCCTTTTAAAATCTGCAAACAACTAAACTTCAAACAGTGGGTTAGTGCCTTGCAAACTCTATCAAAATACCTCTATGAAATACCTTGTAAAGACTTCCAAATGCCATACATGACAAAATGAAAACTAAAGCATTAGGAAAACAATGACAAGTCACCTATTCCATAGTGGATTGGTGTCACATGTGCTAGTGACCCTTTCCCAATCCTTGATTGATAAGCTTAGATGATGATGATGCAATGGAAATGGAGATGCTAAATGGACGAGATCAAATCTCAAATGAAGAGAGTAACCTTGCATAAAGTTGTGGAGAGATTGTGAAGGATTTTCTCAATGTTGAAGCTTCTATTTAAAGATTTTCAAAATGCTAAGTGTTGAAGAGAGACCAATGTGGGACTAAGATTGGACCAATTAAAGAAGGACACTTGTCATCATGTGATTGGTGGATGTATGTGCAAGATTTGGGAAGAGTGCCCATGAGAGGGAAAATTTGAATTCAAATTTGCAATAAATGTTGAGTTTGACTTTGGAAGGGGACATGTAAGAGACATGTAAGGCCTCATAAATGCTCTGTTTGGTGTACATGTCCACTTGGGGGGAGATTCAAACTTGAAGAATATTCTCTCTTTATGCCAAGTTGAAAATAAATATTTTGATAAATCAATTAAATGCAATTTCATGTGCAAGTGGCCAAATCTAGAGAATGCAAGTGGGTGAGATTAGCATTAGATTTAATCAGGATTAATTAGCTAGGATGATGATTAGGATGCTTTGACCACTTTGACTTGATTTAGGGATTTAAATCAAATCAAAGGGAGATGAATGATGCTCTGAGATTTAATTAAATAAATGATTGATTTATTTAATCAAAGAGATGATGATAGGATCAAGTTTGATTTATTTGATTTAAGCTGGTGACTTTAGGAGATTGACAAATAAACTTGATTTATTTATTTGATGAGCGAATGTGATGCATAATGTCAATTTGGCGTGTCTACAGTAGCGTCATTGCTATCTAAAAAGATGCGGAGAAAATCCTTTGAAACAACTAAGGAGGCTCTAGCGGTTTGAGGAAGAACAAAAGAAAAAGGAAAAAAGAACACGAAGCAAGAAAAGTCAGAATCCAAATCCCATGGGAGATCTAAGTCTACCAATAAAACCAAGGTGAAATGTTGGAATTGCAAGAAATCTAGTCATCTTCACAGAGATTGTAAGGAGGAGAAAAAGAAGAAAAAGTAGACATTCTCTGATTTAGAATTTGATAAATCCTCTCAGGATGATGCATATGCTTTTGTCGCTATCTTGGCAACGCATGCATCACAAGATGTATGGCTAATAGACTCTGGTGTTTCTTTCCACTTGACTTAGTATCGAGATTTGTTTTCTTAGTATGAAAGTTATGATGGTGGGAAGGTGTGCCTGGGTGATGACTCTCACTTGAATATTGTTGGCCATGGAAGAGTTAAGATACGATTTCTAGATGGTAGAGTGAAGGGGATCGATGGTGTCCTACACATCCCTGATTTGGCACAAAACCTTATTTCTGTAAGTAAGTTGAATGATGTGGGTGTACAATTTTTTTTCTTGAATGGAGAATGCAAGATGACAAGAGGAGCTATGGTGCTTACTAAGGGTGTTCAGATAAGCACTATGTTTTAGTTGGATGCATGCATAGTGCAATGTAATTTTTCTGTAGAAAAGAAGAAAATAACTTTTGAATCACTATCCTCACCATTGGAACCAACAACAAGGAAGAAAGTTGCATCTAATTCCGATGGTTGTGCTTTTTGGGTATCCAAGGGTGCTCATGCTTTGGAGATGAAGTTACATGCTGAGAAGACAATGCTTTGGCACCAAAGACTTGGTTACATTGGTGAAAATGATTTAAGAACTCTGAAAAATAAATGCCTTGTTGAGGGGCTCAATGATTGTAATCTTGAGTTCAATTTTTGCGAACATTGTGTTTATGAAAAGAAAAACCATGTTCAATTTTATCACAGTTCTCACAAATCTTTTGGGTTTTTGGTCCTATAAATGTTCCTTCATTATCAAAATTTGTATATTTTGTTTCTTTCAAGATGATTACAGTTGAAGGAAATTTATTTATTTTCTCATAAGTAAATCTAAAGTCTTTAGTGGGTTTAAGGAGTTTAAGGTTTTGGTAGAAAATCAAACTTGTAGGAAGATTAAGTATTTGAGGAGTGACAACGGTGGTGAGTTTTGTTTCGCATATTTTGATAAGTTCTGTAAAGAACATGGGATTGAAAGGCATAAGACAACTCCATATACCCCTTAGTAGAATGGAGTTGGAGAGAGGATGGACAAGACATTGATGGAGAGGGCTAGGAGTATGCTAAGTGCAGCTGGTCTTGAACAAAAGTTATGGGTTAAAGTTGTTGCCACTGCATGCTATTTGGTGAACAAATCTCCTACAACTCTTGTTAATAAGACACCTATGGAGGTGTGGTCAAGAAAGACGACCTCATAGAGACATCTTCATGTGTTTGGTTGTGAGGCATATGCTCATGTGCCAAGGGAGAAAAGGTCGAAGTTGGAAAATAAGGTTGTCAAGTGTATCTTCATCGAATATGGTATTGGTATAAAAGGGTACAAGCTTTGGGATCTAGTGGCCGAAAAGGTTCTCTATAGTTGAAGTGTTATATTCAGAGAGATGAAACCTTCTTCCACTATTTTGCAGCCTACAAAAGAATAAAAGAAAGATGTGGTTCAACTTCCTCTTGACTCTAAGAAAGTTGAACCTGAAGCCTAGAATAGATCTGATGATGAGGAGAGCTTGAGAAGCTTTGAAAGTTTTGAAGAAGAAGAACCTCAACCTCAACACGTAAGGAGGACTATGAGAGATAGGCTGCAACCTGTTAGGTTTGGATATTCAACTGAATGTTTGCTTGTTCATTGTTGGACTTTATTTTTATTTTTGCTTTGATTGCTAACACTGATGAGCCTAGGATTGTTAGAGAGGCTATAGGTATGAGTGATGCAGATTCCTGGATTAAAGCCAAAGATGAAAAAATGGCTGCATTGAAGAAAAATGATACATGGGATCTGGTACCTTTTCTTGAAGGATAGAAACTTGTTGGATGTAAATGGGTATTCAAGAGAAAATATGGTCTAGATAGTAGTGTTGAGAAGTATAAGGCTTGGTTGGTCACTAAGGGGTATTCTCAAGTGGATGGAATTGACTATGGTGAAATTTTCTCTCTTGTTGCGAAGTTGACATCTATCCAATTCTTGTTATCACTTGCAACAACGTATGATCTAGAAGTGGAACAGATGGATGTGATGACAACGTTCCTTCATGGTGACTTGGAGGAATAGATTTATATGTCATAGCTAGAGCATTTCATGGTTAAAGGTAAAGAAAATCTGGTTTGCAAGTTGAAAATTTCTTTGTATGGTCTTAAGCAGTCTCCTAGAATGTGGTACCAAAAGTTTGATACCTGTGTGTTGTCATTCAAATTCCTGAGATCTAAATTTGACCATTGTGTGTTTTACAAATTTGATAATGGTTGTATTCTCATAGTTGCATTGTGCGTAGATGATATGTTATTATACGTAGTTGTCAGCATAGTTTGAGATGAAGGATCTATTAGTTTTAGGATCAGATTTGCAATAAGCAGAAATACAACACATGAACAATAAACACAACACTTTTACCTTGGGAAAACCCTCCTACTTGAGGGAGAAAAACCTAGCCACAAATATATCACTTATATATTGAATAAAAGAGTAGCAAATTACTTTACAATTAGGCCACACACTAGGCCGAACTGATGCAATGATTATAGCACCTCTCTAGATGCAAATACACAAGCAATAATGAATATAGATCTTCTTGAATATATATCAATCTTCTATAGATATGAAAAACCTCTTGAAGAATACGAATTCATTGAGAATAATAATTGATCTGTTGTAAAATGATGATCTCCTGCTAGGCCTGCGAAGTTGTCTTGAAAAATGAATTGGATGCCAAAAGAATGTGAGTCGCCTTGAATATATAGACACTATTGGTTATTTTTTAAGAACCAAACTGATCTCTAGAAATACCAATGGATTTTTCCATTTCCAATTATTAGTAATTCTAAAGGGATTGACCAATGAACGAATAAAGGTTGCTAAACTTCTATTCCTACTCTTTGGGCTCTGTAAAACTCGAGAGGGTGATCCCACAATTTGTATACCTAAAACATTTTCACAATTACATTCAAATACATTGTCAATAACATATATCTCTCATGACACCATTCAATAATATACATCAAATAAGTCGGCAGCTTATTATATCAATGTTATATATATTAAATATAAGAAAGTAGACATATAAACAAACAACAGTATTCCCTTGAGATTTTATGATTAAATGATTGAGTAGTAAATGAATCAACACTGTAAGTGTAACATAAATACTCAGCATGAACCAATGTCTTTATCCCAAGCATGAAGTCTACACCAATCTATATAACCTGATAACAATGTAGACAATAACACCTATAACCACAAGAAATCTTGCATTACAACATTCCTCTGTGACTTTCAAGATTATTACTTCTTACAAATATCCTAGCACATAGTAATTATGAGTTATCAATCTCATACAAGAACTTACATCAATTCATTGAACCAATAAGCAAGCATTAAACTAAACATCCATCAGATAACAATAGAGATAAATGAAAGAAATTCTTGATTACTTTCAATCATAACTAATAACATACATACAAGGAGAGAAAGTAACAACGAAACCGATATTACTCTGTATTATAAATGCTAATCATTATTAGTCTTACATACGTAAGTGTGAACTCCAAATGAAACTTAAAACAAAGACTCTAAACCTTGCCTCATATTATCTTGACAGACTAATAATATTAACTCAAAAAATTTCAAATCCGTGCTTTTGGTCTTGAATTCCTTCTTATAGAGATGAAGGAGCAAACAAGCCTCAGACAAGATAACACACATGTCATAATCCTATTGGATTGCTTGCAACAATATTCCTTTTTCAATTACCCTTGAATCTTCAAGTGGAGCAAATAAACATGAGGCACAATTATCCTCAACTCTTTGTGGAAAATGGGTCCCACCTTAAAAGACATCATTAGTTTGTTGCAACAGTTAAAAGATATTCTCCATGTGCTCAAAATGCCAACTGTAAGAAAATCAAAACAACAAAACTTACGAAGCAAGGAAAAGAAAACAAGAAAAGGTCAAAATGTGTTAATCCACATTAGCACCATGTGCTAATCACTTGAATTTAAGGAGAGAATAATATTCTATCATGTTATATCAAAAGCCTAATATGTATTGTATTAAGGCTATGTATTATTCTTCTCCTATCCATTATTCTCCTTATTTACTCTATGTACTTCTCAAACCAAATGTTGTACTCATCCTCAATGGGCCATTTAACATTCAATAAATTTTGCACCTTACTAACATACTAGGACTACCTTACATCAATCAAAATCTTGGCTTCCTTAACAAATATATCCATTTTTTATTCAATTTCCACCATTGTATCAATGTTTGAATTGAACAAGATGTAATCGGTGATAGACAAATGCATCAGAGCCACTTCAAGCAATCCTCTCAAATCTTTCTTCGAAGTGTCAAACAAATGCAATTCACCTTTTGAATTCAATAATTGAGGCATACCACAATCCTCCATCTCCTTGAATATTTTCAACTCACTTTGGAGTTGTAACCCAACTTGCGATGGAAAGTAGTTACCTCATTGATTGAGTCAATAGTTTTCAAGATGTCAGGAATATTTGTGGGTGCCTCGGGATCCTCATTCATTTTTGGCATCATTTCTTTCAAAGCACTTACCATAGCAATCCAATTATTCCATTCATTCCTAAAGGCCTCATGTACTTGCAGATACTTTGTATTTGCCTCATGAATGTTTTTATACATGGCCCACACATCATTAGCCTTGTGGACCAACTTGGTCACCCTATGCTTAAGCACATCCTCAAAAATTTCATTGGCCACCCTAACTATCTCCAATTTGGTCTATCTGACATTTTCCTTCTCAGTAGTTAACTTTTCTTTCAAATCATCTATTCCAAGGGCCAAAGTCTCCCTATCTTGTGTAGACATATCAAATCAAGAAGAAGAAGACTTATTCACTATTCTTTGAGTAGCTTGAATGGTAGCTCTCATTTGACTCAGTTCATTCAAAGCCTTATTATATTCCTTAACCAAAGTTTCATATTTCTTCTGAGAAATATGTGTAGTGTCCACACTAAGCATTCCAGCATGTGCAGTTAACTCAGCTACCTGGATTGGAGTTATGTCAGTAGCTCTTTTGACCACTAGTGAACCAATAAATTCTTCAATAGGCCTAGCAACCTCATGTTTGCTAGTATTAGGTGCCATAGACCAAATTGCAAGGGACACATGCAGATTCGAACTATATCCAGAACCAAATTCTTTATTCTCAAATTGATCTTCAGATATCCATGAAAGCCAATCTATTTGAGACATACAAGGGTAAACAATGGGTTGCCACCTTAGCTCCATAACCTCGATCAAAGTATATTCAGAATGTAAAAACCAGTCGGCCCAATTATGTGTTGATGTAGAGCCTGGTACATCCTTTGGGTGCATAAGATTTCTAATCTATGGAGAAATTATAAACCTACGTGCCACACCCAATGACTCTAAGATACCATGTCTTATAACATTGGAAAATAAGATGTAATTGGAATTGGAGCAATCTTGATCCCAAATGTATGCCCACATTTGCACAGGAATAGCCTTATTTTCACTATCCTTAATCTTTAGATTTAATTTCCTTTTCCACTCATAATATCCTTCCCACAAGATCATGTACATTAGTAATGAATAATGGGGGAAAGACAGAGGGAGCACTTCCTTTTTCAAATTGAGAAAATCCTCATGCATTCGCTCAACAACAAAGTTAGCATAATCAAAACAAGTGTTTCGATTGTATTCATGTATATCTACCACCATTACCAACAAATCAAGGGCTATTCTAACCTCAAAATCATGAGCTAGCACGCGGTTTAAACAATAGTAAGTGTTTTTGAAATAATCTTCGAATTCTTCACACTCAAAAGGTTTAGGATCCTTAACAGTGAATTTTTTCCTATTCCTTCTATCTCACACAAGTATTGCTTCTCTATATGCATATTTTCTCCTTTCATACTCAACATACAAGTCAACACACCTGAACTTTGCAGTATAATTGGGATTTAACCCAAATAAATCCAACATTTTATCTTTTGTCACCTCTAGAATTATATCACCATTCTCACTCTTGATTTTCCTATCAGTAGGATCATAGTTCCTTGCTAGCTCCATCATTAAATCAACTTCCAAAAACATATTTGGAACCAATAAATTTCCAAGGTTCAACCCCCATAAATAGCATGCAAGTTTACTAGAATTTCTCCTATTGAAAGCATACTGAAACAATTGTCATCCATTCTAGGGCTGGGGTTTTTCACCAATTTCGCTAGCATTATCAATCAACCTAGTTGTAACAACTTGTTTTGTGGGCCTTTTACCAATTCATCACCCTCCCTCTTTGATACCTCCAAAATTTTCTTGCATAAAATTTTATGTTTCTTTCTTTGCACTTCTGGATCTAGTGGAAGCCATAGGGTATTAGACAAAGGGTTAGACACAATCACTGGTTTAGGCTCAACTTGAGCTAAAGCATTATGAGTTTTAATTCTTTTAACCCTCTTTTTCTTTGGTTTCCTTTTTGTTCTAACACTAGATTCACTAGGCTTTGGGTCACTCATGCTTGTAACGCAAATGGAAACTAGGGTTCACAATTTCTTACGGCCAAATAAAACCCTTCACAATTATGACAAGATAAAACACTATTATTGAACAGGATACCCTTCTTTACAATTTAGACAGTGGTCAATTATCAAATTAAAATCACCATAAAAGACTAAATTGCACGTTCCATCAATTTTCCTATCATCTTTCCAGGGCATTCACTTTACTACCTCAATTTAAAAGGAAGTATTCAATTTTGCTTATTCGGATGAAAGTAGTGTCACTCATGTTGTTGACAATTTCTAGAGCTTTCCTTGCAAATTATTCGACCTCTGGTATTCTTTTTGCTAGCCAGTGAATTGGGATGCACAATAAACCAGATATCTACTTTATGTTACGACTGAGAGGGGAGCATGTCACCATGAATACTTTATAGTAAGCTCGTGCAAGCGAATTGACAATTAGCCGTTCAGTTTTGAATCCTGATCATTGATCCTTTAGCTTTAAAATTGTATCAATAGTTAATGATCCACCTTGCTACCTTCCTTTTTTCTTTATATGAAATCCTTAGGATTTCACCACATTGCCTCTTCATGTGGTAGTTTTCACCAATCGCTGATTTACTTCATTCCTTTCCAACTTTATCAATGATGCAAGTGCTTTATGCGATAAAATCTTAGCCCTTAGTTCTGTGGTTGGTTTCTCAATCACATTCATCTCCATCGCTTCTCGCTAGTTCAACTTTGCACCTTGACTTCCATTAGTGACAAGAGATGTAAGCACCATAGTTTGAAACGTATACCTACATAACAATCAATGGCACAAAATCTATCCCAAATAGGATGTAATCAAGTTAGTGGGAGAAAACTCCTTAAAAAGGACCATATCACTCATCACTAATCCTCCTCTAGTGCTCAAAACAAACCAACGAGATGTGATGGAATTAGAAACTTATCTTCTCACTCATCGCTAATTTAAAATAATCTCTTCATAACATATTGGTGATGAGCAATGAAACTATGATCATAAATTCAGAGGTCATTGCTTATCACTATTACAACTTTAAGAATTCAAAAATCATTAGCGATAAGTGATACCTTAAGAACCTTGCTCATCGCTATTTGCAATCAGGAGTTCAAGGAACAATTCACAATGAGTGATATCAAAGAGATACCATCTCATCGCTCGTCACTAATTTAAAACATATATTTCAAAAGTGATCAACAATGAGCGATAAAGACATAAGGCCAATTGAACTTAAGTGAAATTTTTTAGGCTCGTGCTCATTAGTTGTTTTAATGGAGGGGACTTCCTAGGATGAAACAATAGATAGAAAAATACTTAAGAACCCCAAAAACATTATAACAAAGGTTTTTGGACCCATGATGAGGGAACCAATTGTCTAATAAATTTTTTTTAAATAGTGACCAACAATGGGCAATAGAGAGTCAACAAAAAAATAGAATGCTCAAGTGATTTCAAGGAAATAAATCCTAAAACACTCCTAAATTCAATAAGGCTTTAAGATGGGACATGAGAATTAAGGTTCAATCAGTGGCTATGACTGGGGATGTATGCCTCTTGCAGGCAGGAACTACCTAGACAACATAGCAAGACTAGGACAAAACAAAAAGCAAACACACCTATATACAAAATAGAACATACATGGAAGATAACATACTTAGGAGAAGTATGGCTTTAAGAACTATCCATTTACTGACATTTCAAAAAGTTCACTTGTCAGGTTCTGAAGAAAATATGAATCTTCTCTGTGAGTGCTAACTATCAAATAAGGGCCCATCCATAATACGTCAAATTTCTCATGCTTTCCCTTATCCAGAGCTCTTGCATTCCAGGGTAACACCATGCTATTAACTTCAAACTTCCTGGGAGAAATTTTTTTATCATATAAGTGTTTAACCTGCAATTGCATCTTCATGTTTTTAGCTTGAGCTTCCCTCCTAGACTCATCCAACTGCACCAAATTATTTATCCTATGCTACATACATCATTATAGATTTCTTCATCACATTCCTGCAAAAACTTGTACATTTTGAGTAGGTTATTCTGTGGAAATCTTGCCTCCAGACCATATACTAAGCCAAACGATGAATAACCAGTAGCCTTTTTCATGGTCACTCTATTTGCCTAGAGTGCTAGTTTTAATTTTTAATCCCAGGATTTTTTGTTCTCCATAATTCTCTTGATTATCTTCATCAAGCTCTTGTTACTAGACTCAGCTTGACCATTTCCTTGAGGATGGTAAGGTGAAGAATAAGAAACTTGTATGCCATGTCTTTCACAAAAGTCCTTGAATTTATTTGACCTAAAACACATAGCATTGTCTGAGATAATTCTCTGAGGGAATCCAAATCTGATAAGAATATTACTCAACATAAAATCAACTACCACCTTACTTGTTGCCTTCTTTATAGGTATTGCTTCCACCCATTTTGTAAAATAATAAGTGGCAACAAGAATCCATGGGTGACCTTCACTATATTTTTCTGGTATCTCCCTGATGAAATCAATTCGCCACTATTGGAAAGGGGCTTCAACTATCATAGGTCTGAGTGGTAGATTTCCTGAGAACCTCAATTTTCCTAAGAATCATTGAGAGGCTACACAATTTTTAACAAACTTGTGAACATCTTTAAAAATAGTGGGCCACCAAAATCCAACTCTCAAAATCTTGTGTGTAGTAGTCTTTGCCATGTAATGACCACCACACACCTCGTTGTGCATTTCTTGCAGAAGTTCCAATGCTTGTTTTCCATCTACACACTTCAAAAGCACCTTGTGCAAGCTTCTCCACCATAGCTCATTGTCAATAATCACATACTTGATAGCATGCAATCTTAATGTTCTTTTTTCATTGCCAGCCTTGTCAATAGGACATTGTAAAGTTTGCAGATACTAGATAATTCTTATGTACCATCTGCATGTTTGCATACCACAGAGAGGTGCAACATCAATTACTTCAGTTTGATTAACTTGATTAGCTTCCAAATTGGCCTCTGCCATCAACTTGGCTAGGCCCTGTCCTCTTACTAACTTGGTAATCTGAACTTCAATGTTGAATTCTTGGATCTTGTTGATCCATCTACACCTTTTTCCTTTTGTCTCTTGTTGAGTAAAAATGTCCTTCACAGCTACACTTGGTACAAAAGATATAACTGTAGCCCCTTGTAGGTAAGTCCTGAAATTATTTACAACCTTCACCAAAGCATAGGCTTGTCTCTCAATAGTGTCATACTTCAATTCTGCAGCCTATAAAGATTTGCTAAAAAATGCAATTGGCTATTCAAAACCTTGCTCATTTTTCTATAGTAAAACAACAACAATAGCATGAAAAGAAGAAAAATAGAAAATATACATTGGTTTAGAGAAGTTAGGAGACTTCAAAACTAGAGTTCCTCTTTAATAGCTTGTTTTATCTTCTTGAAAGCCTGACTAGGATCTTCACTCCAAAGCACCTTTTCACCCTTCTTCAACATTTTGGAAATAGGTATTGTAATTTCTACAAAGTTGGTTACAAATCTTCTCAAAAAAAATATTTTCCCAAAAAATGACTAGATACCCTTGACATTTTTTAGTTGGGGAATCTTGTCAATAGCTGCTACTCTTTTAGGGTCTATCCTTACTCCTTCCTTGTACACAATATGCCCTCGCAGTTTTCCCTCGGTGACCCCAAAGGCACATTTCTTTGGATTCAAAGATATTCCATATTCTAGTGACCTAACAAAAACTTTTTCTAAATGCCTACAATGATCCTCTTCATTCTTAGAATAAATGGCCATTCCATCTTGATATACAACCATAAATAAATCAATAAAATATGAGAAAGCTACATCCATAGCTCTCTAAAAAGTGGCACCAATGTTTGTTAATCCAAAGGGCATCCTTACATATATATAGGTACCCAAAGGAGTAGTAAATGCAGTCTTGTGATACTTAGAATCCTTCACTTTTACTTGATTATATCCCGAGAAATCGTCCATCATTAACAATAGCTCACAGCTAGTTACCTTTTGTAACATGGTCTCCATGTTTAGTAAGGGATAATTTTCCTTTAATGAGGATACATTCAAGTTCTTGAAATCAACACATAGTCTTAAGTCACCATTCTTTTTCCTCACTGGTACTAGATTGGATACCCATGAAAAATGTCTAATGGGTTTTATAATACCAACCTCTCTGAACTTTACCAACTCCTCTTGCATCTTGGGAGCTAGAGTAGGATTAATTGGTCTTTGCTTATGCCTAGAAGGTTTTCCATCATCCTTTAAAGGAATCTCATGCTGAAACAATTCCTCCTTGTAAGCTTTCAAGTCATCATATGACCAAGAAAATACATGTCTTTATTTTCTAAGGCAACTAGCATTTCCTTTACCTGTGGCTTCATCCTCTTTCCTATATAGACTTTCTTCAGGGCATTTTCAGTTACTAGGTTCACTTCTTCTAGGTCCTTTGGGTAAGTAGCAGTTGTTTTGGCCTTACTGGTATCTTGACTATCAAAGACCCTTTCAAGAGCTACAAGGCCTTTGGGGATTTTACTTGTTTTTAATTGGATGACCTCTTTTCCAAACAATGTGTCTTGTCCATCAGTATTCTCTACAAATCCATTAAAATCAATCTCCTGACCTTCATATTTATCAACACATTTTAGGAATATAAGGATATCCTCATCACCATTAAAAATTTTCCAATTATATAAATTGTCAGGGATAGAGGGCCTTGTTTGTATCTCAACCTTTGAAATTCCTATGAAAGTTATATCATCAAGTCTTAATGCAATATTAGCCATTAGATCAGCCACTCTATTATGTCCTCTCTACATCCAATCAATTTCAAAAGCATCAAACTGGTCAATGGAATCCTAGACAACATTCTTGTATTGCCTCAATTTTTTATTTTTGCAAGCATACTTAGCTCTTACTTGGGATATTATGAGCTCAGAGTCACCAATCACCATCAGCTTTCTAATTCCATGTTTTTCAGCAAGTCTCAATCCCAATAACAAGGCTTCATATTCTGCTACATTATTTGTATAGACAAAAGATAGTGTAAAAGAGAATTTATAAGTATTTCCAGTAGGTGATACTAATGAAATCCCTACCCCAGATCCTTATTTAGAGCTTGCACCATCAAAGTACATTTTCCATAGTCCTTCCTTATTAGACATTCTTGAAACTTCATTTTCTATAGGAGGAGGACATCTCTCAATCTCTCTTGGTGCTTCTTCTACCTTGAACTCACCAATATCAATGTCTATGAAAATAATTGTGTCATCTTCAGGGACATGTTCCAACATATGTGGGACCCTAGATTCTCCCATTACTTGAACATTCTTACCATTGATGGGAAATGTGGCATAATACATGTCACATTACATACTTTCTCCCATAGATGCACTCCATTTTCATGACAATAACATTCCATAATTAGGTGGGATATCAACCACTACCACACTTATTTTAAACTCTTTATCAGGGAAATCTGCTAACCTATATGGGAGCTCATTTATCACACCCACCAAAAGGACCTCCCTAGCATCCATGTCATAACACTTGCCATGAGTGCTATCAACCCTTAACCTAATGCATCCATGATTTTAACTGGCATGATATTGTTTGATGCACTAGAGCCAATAATACAATTCTTTATGAAATTCCCCCCAACCATCAAGGTAAGAAAAAATGGATCTATCTTATTTGGACAAGTGCTCACAAAATTTCCAAGGAAATATGGGGAATCTCAATAATTACTCCTTCAACCTCTTTACCTTTCTTGTCCTTTTCACTTAGTTTAAATGGAATGGGTTCCACTGAATCATTATTGGCTATAGTGGCACTATTGAGAAGGGCCACCACCTTTTTTTTATGTTCCTCTATCCTCGTCATTTCAAAACAAGGTGCAGATACTTTAGCTTGGCTAAGTAACTAAAACATATCAATAGAAGTATACTTGGGAAATTCACTTGAAGGCATACCTTGTTCATTGATATTATCCTTTTGTTGATTTCTAGTTTCTCCAGCCTTGTGCCTAGTATCCTTCCTCATGGTTTCAAGGACTTGCTTCTATGTCTTGGCCTTTTTAGTAGAAAATTTGTGTCCAGGAGTAGCTTTTGGCTTTCCTATTCTCTTGGCCCACATTTTATCTCCCCTACCTTATTTATCTTTGATAACTTCTATTTTTTCATCAAGTTCATGTTCTTTGTCCTTAGCCTTCCGTTCCTTGATGAATAGACCAATAGGATTACCTTGTTCAACTCCAACAGTTCTATTCCTCAAATGATAAGAACTCCTAGATTGAGCAGCTAAGACTACTGTATATTTTGTAATCTCTTCTGCAAAGGGTCTTCTTAATGAAAAGCCACCCTCAATCACCTCCAAATTGTAAGCCTCATCATTACCAATGTCATCCTCCTCAGAAAAAACTTGTTGATGATATGTATTGGAAATTTTCCTTTGATTGTCGACATCTACTTCATAAGAATCTTCATCAAAGGAGCATCCATTGTAAGCAATGTTAGAATCACCCATAATCATATGTACATCATCTTCCTCTTGATCTTGTTGATCACACACCTTAGGCATGCCATCTTCTACTTCCACCATTTGTGCTATTGCACATTGCTACGAGGAAGATGGCATTTGGCAAGTCATACACCAAGGAGTATCCTCAACAAAATTTCCTGAATTCTTTTGCATAGGGTCTGAAGGAACCTTGTTTTGGGTATTTCTCTGATTGTTTGAGACAAGCTTTCCATTATACCAATTGGTATTGTAAGGGTGGTCTTGCAACCTAGGGGCTCTTTCATTCTTTTGGTATTTTTTTGGTTGGGCCTTTTCTTTCCTTTCAATTTTATCATTGATAGTTTTCATGAAGCTATCAAGCTTGTCCTCAATTGTTCCCCCTTTAGTGCCTAAAATATTTTCTTCCCTTTTTGAACTTTTGAAAAGTTTTAGATCATCTCTTCTGCCAACTTTACTAGTTGTTCTAATATTGAGGATGCTTAACTAGCAAATGGTAACTCATTTTTGCATCAAAAGCATTACAATAATTTACCAAACCTACATGATCATTTAGGTGTAAATGAGGAGGAAACCTTTTTCTAGCCTTTTGGAACCTTGTATTAAACTCAACAATAGAATCATTAGATCCTTTTACAATATTATTGAATTGATTCAACAGAAAACTTGAATCAATCTTTCACCATATTATTCTCTAAAAACCCTTTTGAAATCCTCCCAAGAGCCAATGCTCTCATTAGGTAAACTCTTGTACCATTATTTTGCATCCTCAACAAGTGGCTGCATGAGTAACTTCACCATGACATCTTCTACTTCCACCTCAAAATCATCCATAACATTAGCAAAGGCTTTTAGGTGGTCTTCACCACTTAGAGCATTATTTCCAGAGAATTTGACTAGAGAAAGCCTGGAATCTTTAGGAAATGGGTTAGGGTAGCTAGGTATTCCAGTGAAACACCACTATTGATATTTATCTACTTGGAGTGGCCTCCTAGTATGTCTATCCCCATGATCATCTTTGTGTTCATCATCTTCCTTGATATTAGAGTGGCTACCATCCTTTCCCTTTCCACTTTCACCATCACCTCCTCCTTTCTTACCTCCCTCATCATCTTCAAAATAAGACTTATCATTCTTATTCTTTCCTCCACCATCACTTTCCCTAGGAGTATGTCCATCAAATTTCTTCTTTTACAACTCACTATCAGTATGTCCAGACCTCGAAGCCTCTAGAATATGAGTGGAAATTTGAAGGAATGCAATCTTCCTATCTTTTTTTGCATTGGAGGCTATTATTTCAATTTTTTTCAAATCTTCTTGTAGCTTTTCACTTTCCAACTACAACCTTAATATCTCAGGATTTGGAGGTATATCAGATGGGGTTGGATCAACTTTATCCTTACTTGTGGGGATTTCGGTAGATGAAATGTTGGTTTTATCATTGGTTTTGAGTGTAGTTTTCTTGGGTTGGTTAATAGGTCTCTTCCCATGATCTACAAATGAAATTTTCTTAGTATTAACAGGAGGGTCTAAGGCTCTAGTGGTTGAGATAGTTGTTGCATAAGTGTTAGTGGTTGTAGCTCCCATTGAGACTATTGCTCCAAGAGTATCATTAATCACTTTAGAGGAAAATTTATAAGGGTTTTCTTCAAAGTTTCTATGCCTCGTGGCTTCTTCTCTTATTTTTTCCAATTTTTTCTTCTAGCATCTCTCTCAAATTGCCTAGCTCTAATCCTATCTTCCCTCTTTTTCAATTCTTCCATTCTCTTTTCTTCTTGTTCTTGGAATCTTAACTCCTCTTCTTCAATGGCTTTCTTATAATTTTCTATATCCTCCTCATTTTCCAAACTATCCCCATGCTCACTCGGGGCGAGAGTGAAATAATGCTGGTTAGTAGGGTCTTCTTCAAGAGAAAAGTGGACTGGCTCATCAAGGGACTTACCTCATGGCTTAAAAAAAATTACATTGAAAATGGAACCAATTTGAGGGGTTGAAGAATCAGAGAATTTCTTATTCTTTTCCTAAAACTCCCACTTATCTTCCTCTCTTGAAATATTTAACTCACTATCAAAGACTTGTTCAACTGGAAAACTTTCCTGGTCTACGTTAGACTCTTGAACATTATGTACTTCTTCATAGATACTAGCACTACTTCTATCAACATGAAAAGTAGGAGATACATCAGGATGGAATTCGATAGACTTACTTGATTCAGAATGTTTCTTGACACATTCAAGTTGCTTTTCCTTTGCAGGTTCAGATTCAGCATTTTGCTCAAGATTCTTTTTTACATAGCTTCTAGTCTTCCTCATATTGTCACGTACTACAAAATATTTCTTGTTGTTTTCCTTTTGAGAACTAATCTTCACACTGGTACTAGAGAACTTGGAGTCGCCACCCAAAACACTGGGAAACAAAAAGTGATTGCACTTTGACTTTGTACTTGTTATTTCAGAAAAGACTTTCAACATTACCTTACAAAAAGTGGCAGAATGAAAAAATACCTAACACATAAGACCTAGTATGATGGGACTAATGCAACAGATTTAGAACTAACTATTTCTTAAACAGTAAGGAATATTCACAATGAACAACAATCTCTGATTGCATACTTGATCTTAACTTATAGACTTTGGACCTAGCTAGTCCCCAGCAGAGTCGCATAACTGGTCTTGAATTCCTTGTTATAGAGATGAAGGAGAAAAAAAGCTTTAGACTAGATAACACACATGTCATAATAATATTGGACCCCTTGCAGCAATATTCCTTTTTCAATTACCCTTGAATCTTCAAGTGGAGCAAATAAATATGAGGCAGAATTATCCTCAATTCTTCATGGAAAATAGCTCCCACCTTAAAAGACATCATTAGTATGCTACAATAGTTACAAGATATTCTCCATGTGCTCAAAATTCCAATTGTAAGAAAATCAAAACAACAAAACTTATGAAGCAAGGCAAAGAAAACAAAAAAAGGTCAAAATGTGTTAATCCACATTAGCACTATGTGCTAATCACTTGAATTTAAGAAGAGAATAATATTTTATCATGTTATATCAAAATCCTAATCTGTACTATATTCATGCTATGTATTATTCTTCTCCTTATTTACTCCATGTACTTCTCCAACCAAATGTTGTACTCATCCTTAGTGGGCCATAACATTCAATAAATCTTGCACCTTACTAACATACTGGGACTACCTTGCATCAATCAAAATCCTGGATTCCTTAACAAATATATCCATTTTTTATTCAAATTCCACCATTGTATCAATGTTTGAATTGAGCAAGATGTAATTAGTGACAGACAAATGCATCATAATCACTTCAAGCAATCCTCCCAAAAATTTCTTCTAGGTGTCAAACGGATGCAATTCACCTTTTGAATTCAATACTTGAGGCATACCACGATCCTCCATCTCCTTGAATATTCTCAACTTACTTTGGAGCTATATACCCAACTTTCCATGGAAAGTAGTTACCCCATTTATTGAGTCAATAGTTTTCAAGATGTTAGGAATATTTGTGGGTTCCTCAAGGTCCTCATTCATTTTTGGCATCATTTCTTTCAAATCACTTACCCTAGCAATCCAATTATTCTATTCATTCCTAAAGGCCTCATGTACTTGTAGATACTTTTTATTTTCCTCATGAATTTTTTATACGTGGGCCACACTTCATTAGCCTTGTGGACCAACTTTGTCACCTATGCTTAAGCACATCCTCAAAAATTTCATTGGCCACCCTAAATATCTCCAATTTGGCCTATTTGACATTTTCCTTCTCAGTAGTTAACTTTTCTTTCAAATCATCAATTTTGAGGGCCAAAGTCTCCCTATCTTGTGTAGACATATCAAATCAAGAAGAAAAAGAAGAAGGCTAAGTCATTGTTCTTTGAGTAGCCTAAATAGTAGCTCTCATTTGACTTAGTTCATTCAAAGCCTTATTATATTCCTTAAGCAAAGATTCATATTTCTTCTGAAAAATATGTGCAGTTTCCACACTAAGTATTGGAGCATGTGCAGTTAACTCAACTGCCTAGATTGGAGTTATGTCATTAGCTCTTTTGACCACTAGCAAACCAATAACTTATTCAATAGGCCTAACAACCTCATGTTTGCTAGTATTAGGTGCCATAGACCAAATTGCAAGGGTATGTAGCTTCAAAATATATCCAGAACCAAATACTTTAATTCTCAAATTAATCTTTAGATATCAAAGCTTGAGGATCTCTCCTAACATGATTCCACTATTTTTAACAATTATTCAAGCTTCAGTGGGAGTAATAGCTCCAATTTCAGCATTAATATTCTCTTCCTCTGCTTTCTCAGCTTCCTCCTGATGAGAAGGTTCAAGATTGACTCGGGTTGATTTTAGTCTCTCTTTTATATCCTTACTCCACTATTGAATCATAAAATCCTGAAATTCTTTAGTTTGTACAAATTTATCATCAACCAAAAACTCATCACACTCCCTAATTCTGGAATTATCATCATTTTCTCTATCATACTACCACTAGACAATCCTGTCAGGAGGAACATTTTAACTATGAGTCTTTTCAATATGCAGAAGAGGAAATTTATTCTCAACCTCATTTCCTGGCACATGTTCTGCCACTTGTTGTTCCCTAACCTCTTGAGCATCTTCAAGCTACTCTGAGATATCCACAGCTTGTTGTTGTTATTGTTTCTCTAAGAGGACCTGGCTTTGTCTACAACCTCCTTTACATTTACCTTAAACTTACTAGACTAATAGTCACTTATCATGGCAAAGGCCCTCTCCAAAGGATTTGCAATTTCATTGTATGGACAGTTGATGTAGAATTCATTCCTTTTCATGATCCTTTCCTCAAGGTTTGTCATAGTTGTCCATTCCCTTTTCCTAACCATGATAGCCTCATCATTTGTCAAATTTCTTAATACATCTCTATATAAAAATCGATGATGTGTGATGCCTAAGTTATTTTGTCTTCTTCGTCCAGCCACAAATCTTTCTGGATCAAAAACTCTAACTTCATCAATAGGAATTTTGAGATTATTCACCATAATACCCAATTTTTCATACCCCTCAGGGGTAGTGATCTTGAAATAAAAAAAAGTACATTGGGGATGTATTACAGATCCTTTTCCGTCCTTTCTAAACATTTCATAATCCATAACATCAATTTGCCACATGAGCTCCATGAAAGCCAATCTATCTAAGACATACAAGGTAGAACAATGGGGTGCCACCTTAGCTCCATAAACCTTGATCAAATTATATTCAAAATGTAGAAACCAGTTGACCCAATTATGTGTTGTTGTAGAGCCTGATACATCCTTTGGGCGCATATGATTTCTAATCTCTGGAGATAGTCTTAACCTAAGTGCCACACCTGATGACTCTAAGATACCATGTCTTATAACATTGGAAAATAATATGTAATTGGAATTGGTGCAACCTTGATCCAAAATATATGTCCACATTTGTAGAAGGATAGCCTTATTTTCATTGTCCTTAATCTTTATATTTAATTTCCTTTTCCACTCATAATCTCCACACAAGAGCATGTGCATCAGTAATGAATAATGGGGGAAAGAAAGAGGGAAATTTTCCTTTTTCAAATTGAGAAAATCCTCATGCATTCACTCAACAACAAACTTAGCATATAATCAAAACTAGTGTTTCAATTGCATTCATGTATATCTGCCACCATTACCAACAAATCAAGGGCTATTCTAACCTCAAAATATTGAGCTAGCACTTGGTTTAAACAATAGTAAGTATTTTTGAAATAATCTTCAAATTCTTCACAATCAAAAGGCTTAGCATCCTGAACAGTGAATTTTTTCATGTTCCTTCTATGTCACACAAGTATTGCTTCTCTATATTGAAAATTTCTCCTTTCATACTCAACATACAAGTCAACATGCCTAAGATTTGTATTATAATTAGGATTTAATACAAATACATCCAACATTTTATCCTTTGTCACCTCCAGAATTATATCGCCATTCTCCCTCTTGATTTTCCCATCAATAGGGTCATAGTGCCTTGCTAGCTCCATCACTAAATCAACTTCCAGAAAAAAAATTGGAACCACTAACTTTCCAAGGTTCAAGCCCTGTAAATAACATGTAGGCTTACTATAATTTTGCCTATTGAAAGCATACCGAAATAATTTCCATCCACTATGGGGCTTGGGTTTTTCACCAATTTTTCCAACATTATCAATCAACCTACTTGTATCAACAACTTGTCTTGTGGGCCATTTATTAATTTGTGACCCTCTCTCTTTGATACCTCTAGAATTTTCTTGCATAAAATTTTTTGTTTCTTCTTTGCACTTATGGATCTAGTGGAAGCCATAGGGATATCAAGAAAAGGGTTAGACATAGTCACTAGTTTAGGCTCAACTTCAACTGAAGCATTCTGAGTTTTAAGTCTTTTAACCCTCTTTTGCTTTAGTTTCCTTTCCAATCTAACACTGGATTCACTAAGATTTGGGTCACTCATGCTTCTAATGCAAATGGAAACTAGGGTACACAATTTCTTACGGCCAAATAAAACCCTTCACAATTATGATAGGATAAAACACTACTATTGAATAGGATACCCTTCTTTACAATGTAGACAATGCTCAATTATCAAATTGAAATTACCAGAAAAAACTAAATTGCACATTCCATCAATTTTCCTATCAACTTTCTAGGGCATTCACTTTACTACCTCAATTTAAAAGGAAGTATTTAGTTTTTCTTACTCGAATGAAAGTAGTGTCACTCTGGTTGCTGACAATTTCTAGAGTTTTACTTGCAAATTATTCAGCCTCTGGTATTCTTTTTTCTAGTCAGTGAATTGGGATGCAGGATAAACCAAATATCTACTTTCTGTTATGGCCAGGAGGGGAGCATGTCACCATTAATATTTGATAGTAAGCTCTCACGAGCGAACTTACAATTATCTATTCAGTTTTCAACCCTAATCGTTGATCCTTCAGCTTTAAAACTGTATCAATGGTTAATGATCCACCTCGCTACCTTCCTTCTAACTTTATATGAAAACCTTAGGATTTCTCCACATTGCCTCTTCATGTGGTGGTTGTTTCCAATCGCTGATTTACTTCATTCCCATCCAACTTTATGAGCAATGCAAGTGCTTTATGTGATAAATTCTCAGCCCTTAGATCTGTGGTTGATTTCCTGATCACATTGATCTCCATCACTCCTTGCTAGTTCAACTTTGCACCTTGACTTCCATTAGCAACAAGATATGTAAGTACCATAGTTTGACACGTACACCTCCATAACAATCAATGGCACAAAAGATATTGCAAATAGGATGTAATCAAGTTAGCGAGAGAAAATTCCTTGAAAAGGACCATATCGCTCTTTACTAATCCTCCTCTTAGTGCTCAAAACAAACTTGTGAGATGCGATGCAATTGGAAACTTATCTTCTCACCCATCGCTAATTTAAAACAATCTCTTCATAACATATTGGTGATGAGCGAGGAAACTATGATCATAAATTCAGAGGTCATTGATAATTGTAGGTTTACATTGGGTGTTTAAAACCTACAACCCACACACTATTGTAAAACCCTCTACATATAACAACCCATTTGTTATTCACCCCTTTACTCAAATAGGTTAGAATGTATGACATCAAAAAGAAATAGTTGTAAAAACACTTGAAAAGAAGTAGACCAAAGTGAACAACTAGATAATGTATTGACCAAAGAGATTGTTCTTGCTAATGAGAAGTTGAGAAAGATGTGTGTGCAGTATGTGGAATGGGAAAATGTCAATGCAGAAGCAGATAAACTCAAGAGGTTTTGTATTACACATGAATTTGTGCAAGCAAAGAAAGTGAGAGATGATGCTATAAGTGCAATTGACCAAATGAATTCACAGATTCTTGAACATAAGAATTTCATGGAACAAATACAAGTGGAAATAGATGATAAAGGAAAAGCAATTTCAAATATAAAAGCAAAAAAAGAGATTTGGTTGGGTGGAGACATGAAACTCTTATCTGAAAAGGTAGACAAGTTTTGTAAATAACATGTTCAAATAAATATCTACATTCTCTAATCATAAAGACACTCTCAAAGCTGAGGAAAAAGCAACTACAAAGAAAAATAAAATTATTCAAGATGTATTCAAAACTCTATCCAATTTAGTTTTTACATGGAGAGGGTTTATAATCGTATGTGGGTTGCAAGTTTCATAACACCCAATGTTTTCCAACATGCGATTATATATAGACATCATGATTATAATGAAAACCTTTAGTTTTGTAGGCATTAAGAATGTAGTGAAGTTCATTCACCTTCACAATTTATAGCAACTCTTACTTACACTAAAAATTGCATTTCAATTTCCTCATATGATTTAAAAATAAATGCAAAATATAATTGCAGGTTGGAAAACACAATGCGGTTTTCCATTTATTTCATTTTGTATCTTCAAAGCTAAGTGGTGGAGAGCATGGGGAGGAGTTGTAGGTGGGGGTTACATAAAACTAACCAAATTGAGCTAAGGGGTGACTAACCAATTGGGTTGGTATGTCTAGAGGGTTTTACAACATTATGTGGGTTGCAAGTTTCAGAATACCCAGAGTTTTCCAATTTCATTACATTCTTACTATCTAATTCACAAAAGGTTCTCAAGACAATCACAAAACATATGAAATTGAGGTGAGGGGTGACTAAGCAATTGGGTTGTTGCTTGTAAAGGGTTTTAGAAGGGTATGTGGGTTGCAGGTTTTATAAAACCCAATGTTTTCCAACTTGGAATTTTACAAGACAATATGAATGTCTTGAAAAGTTATTTTTGTTTAGACAATATGAATGTAATGAAAGACACCTTCACAATTATAACAAGTCTTATGTAGAGTAAAAGTAATGTTTCATTTTCTTCATATGATCCAAATATACATGCACAGTATGATTGTAGGTTGGAAAACATAGTGGGAGGTGAGTATATAATTTATGAAACCTCCAACCCACACAATGTTGTAAAACCCTCTACACAGTAAAGCCAAATGAAAACCCTTGGAAACTTGTCAATGAAAACCCATCTTCACAATGAATAGCCATTCAATTGTTCATGACCCCTAAGTAGAATGGCAAAATGGCATTTATTTCTCGCAGATATGCATACTTGCTAGCTAGCTACCCATGCATCTCACATGTGTTTTAGTAGGGAGAATGACCACTCTGCTTTAGCCTCTGAACCCCAGCAACTCCCTTCCAAGCTCGCCAACAACCTTTAAAATGAGAATGTCAAAAATGGCAACATTATGGGCTTTATGTGGTTTTAAAAATATATCATTTAATTGTAGAACCCACATTGTGTTTTCCAACCTGGTTAGATATTCTGCATGGTTTCTAGTTTCCCTACACGTTATTCCACTATTATTTCAATTGCAGAAAATATATGTCAACCATATTTTCACAATGGGTTGTCAATTATTTCATTCAGCTTCCTCAAAAAGTTGTGTTGTGAGAACATTAAAATCGCAAAATTAAAAAACCCTCAACACAAAAGCACATAAACAACTCTACATTTCAAATGAAAACCCCTTTTTGCAAGGAAAACCCTTGGAAACTCAATGAAAATCCATCTTCGCAACAAATAATCATTCAACTCTTCATTCATAGTTCCTAGGCAGAATGGCAAAATGGCATATATTTTTGGCGGATATATATACTTGCTAGTGAGCTGTCCACACTTGTCAAATGTGTTTTGGTAGGGAGAGTGGCCGTTTTGCTTCAGCCTCCAAATGCTTGTGACTCCCTTCCGAACTCCCTAGCAACCTCCAAAATGTGAATATCGAAAAAATGACGATGTTTTAGGTTTTATTGTGCATTCTTAATTAGAAAATTTAAAACTCGTATATGACGGCACTCCAAATAACATGTGCCTAAACGTCTGCTAGCACCTGTCAATCAGTCTTTATCTCCCAATTATACCGTCATAAAGGGAATGAGATCTTACGTTATCATGCCATAGACAGGTATGTTTTGTCGGGAGAATAGCTTCTCCCCTATAATATAGGGGATCAGAGCTGGGAGGGCGGAGGGTTAGCGGATATGGAGATATTCATGGTTTGCAGCCGAACAGATTCAAGAAATTACTGTGAATTTTATATTAAAGTGTTTTCGTTTTGTTTTCTTTTGGATTTTCTTTTGATTGGCATGTGCAAAATAAATCAACCGCCAGAATTGTCTGCCATAAACATTGCATCTGTTCTTGCAGAGAATAATATGAAACGAACAACCTTAGGATTCGAGATTTAAATATTTCTGACAGGAAATTTGTGAACTTTAGGCGATCTGTAAAATAATGCATAAAAAATTCTTGGAAAGCAAATAATCTTGAATACATAATTTATACTGACTATAACTTTTACCTAAATTTTCAAAAACCTGCTTCACAGGCTCCTTATTACCCCTGAACTGCTCCAAAATCGACCATATGAACAAATAAGTGAGAAAATAGAATCATTTGTCAGTAATAATGGTTGATCAACTATTTCTTCTTTAATAATTGGGCAGCATGAGTGTGATCTTTGCTTATTTTCTTGCATCTTTGTCATATTATGGCGATAATAGAGCATGGACAAAAACATGTGCAGGGTCACTTTACAGGTATGGACATAAACAATAAATAGTTTATCTTCACAAAAGTGTTGTTTGTAGTGAGTGATTGGAACATGGGATGCACCTCAACGAAAAGGGACAGGCTACCAACCTCCAAGCTACAACTGGACTATTGGGAAGATGTAGCTTGGAAAGCTCAGTTGCTGACATTTATTAAAAAAAAATTATCACTCAGAATGATTTCTCCCTTTGAGGAGGTACTGGAGTTACTGGTCATGTCAAGTTGTCCACATTGCCATATGATTTTGGATTTTTTTTGAAATGGAATTATTGTTAGAAGATATTCATAAGTGTGCTAATTAAATTAGTTTATCAAGCTTTTAAGATGTAATATTGTATACTTGTGAGAAAGACAACTGGGCATTGATGAACAAAGTGGAATTGAGCATTTGGAGAGAAGAGTTCACAATGAAATTTTCGTAGTTTATAAGTTTTTAATAGAGAATTTTAAAGTTTTCATATTAATTATGAAAAATGAATTATATAATCAAATTTTTTATATATAATTTGAGATTGGAAATCTGGGAATTTATTTTGTTTGAAGATATTTTTATTTAAGAAGAAATTAATTAATAAAATATTTTTCTCAATATTTATTTTGAGATAACTTTATCTCTAGTTAAAAATTATATATATAAAATTTGAGGTTAGAAATGAAGTGAGTTTATTTTATCTTGAAATATTTTTACCATTTTATTTAAGAGGAAATTAATTAATAAAATGTCTTTCTTAACTTTTATGTTGGTATTGTTAATTTAAAGTTACTTAAGAAGATAGGAATTTTGTTCATTTATTGTTCTAAAATTATTAGGATGATATGGAGAGAAAGGTGTCAATTTTAGTATTTATATTAGTGTTTAATATGGTTATTCTAAAGGTTGTCATTATTGGTCCTCATTATTTTGGATGTTTGGGATTATTATGCTTCTTAACCAACAATCATTTTTTATTTATTTCATTTTGAAATTGGATGAATATATATCATTCTTATGTGTGCATAATGTGATAGGGGGATTGATAAGTTATAGCTCTTGGAAGTTAGAGGTCCCTATTCAAAGAATGACAAGATTTTTTAATACATAAAAATTAGAAAATGATTGTTGTTTAAGTAAGAAAAGTCATTATGTTCATTTTCTGCAAAGTCTCATGAACACTTTACCAGTAGTCTAGAATTAGGGTAACATGAGAATTATTCATATTTAGAATCAAAATGCAACACTTTATGCCACATGAATCAACTAAGATATAGAGTGAATCTTAGAAAGAACTCATAATGTGTTATATTGTCTCTGGAGCTTCCTCTCGAAATTTAAGTTGTAAGATAACTTAGCGTACATAATCTTCTTATCACCTCTACAAAGTAAAGATTACAAATGCATTTGCATTCAAAAGCATATAAAATGCTTGGAATCAAAATTAAAATTTTACAAATTAAATGGAGATAAGTATTACTAGTATTGTCTCCTTTAAATACCACTTGTGCTATTTTTTTGTATTTTTTTTGCATAAAATGACATTCCCTTTTCATAATACCCATGGATCAAGGTCTCAATTATGCTCACAAGATGAATCAATTATCATAGATTTATTTTCTAGATAGATTAGAGATTATCAAGACTAAGATTTAAGATCAAATTTAATAAATTTAATATCTTTAATTTTAGAGTTATTAGTGAAACTAAATACATCATACCAACTCTCTCATTCATAAATTAAGCGCTTCCCCTTTCCCTACTACCCTCCCTCCACCACTACCACCCTCTTGTTGGGCAAGCACTTGAAAATGATATGCATGCACACCTCTCATGAAGTATAATCCAATTTGACCTACATATGACTTATTTATGACAAATGTATCTAGAGTATTCTATTTTGAGTAATCTTTTTATTCATTTGATTAAAAAAAGAAGAAGAAGAAAGCCTGATGAAGGCAGGCGCTGTAAGCATTGAAAAGGCGCATCTGAAGATTGATAACTAAAGGAGCAACAAGAAATCCACGGAATTTAGGAGAACTTTGTTGCGCAATAATACCCTTAATGTGTTTCGACTTGTTCACAATCATGTGCTCTCAGCACAAAATGGTGGAGCTATAATATAGCAGAGGGTTTAAATGCAGAGGCGCCGAGCTGGCAGGGCGGAGGGTTAGCGGATATGGAGATATTCATGGTTTGCAGCCGAACAGATTCTAGATATTATTGTGTATTTTACATAAAGTGTTGTCATTTTGTTTTCTGTTCGATTTTCTTTTGATTGACATGTGCAAAATAAATCAACCGCCAGAATTGTCTGGCGTAAACATTACATTCGTTCTTGCAGA
>VDFB02271358.1:1070739614-1070763915 GCA_007258455.2 Sequoia sempervirens | reverse complement strand
CTTACTTGTTGCCTTCTTTATAGGTATTGCTTCCACCCATTTTGTAAAATAATAAGTGGCAACAAGAATCCATGGGTGACCTTCACTATATTTTTCTGGTATCTCCCTGATGAAATCAATTCGCCACTATTGGAAAGGGGCTTCAACTATCATAGGTCTGAGTGGTAGATTTCCTGAGAACCTCAATTTTCCTAAGAATCATTGAGAGGCTACACAATTTTTAACAAACTTGTGAACATCTTTAAAAATAGTGGGCCACCAAAATCCAACTCTCAAAATCTTGTGTGTAGTAGTCTTTGCCATGTAATGACCACCACACACCTCGTTGTGCATTTCTTGCAGAAGTTCCAATGCTTGTTTTCCATCTACACACTTCAAAAGCACCTTGTGCAAGCTTCTCCACCATAGCTCATTGTCAATAATCACATACTTGATAGCATGCAATCTTAATGTTCTTTTTTCATTGCCAGCCTTGTCAATAGGACATTGTAAAGTTTGCAGATACTAGATAATTCTTATGTACCATCTGCATGTTTGCATACCACAGAGAGGTGCAACATCAATTACTTCAGTTTGATTAACTTGATTAGCTTCCAAATTGGCCTCTGCCATCAACTTGGCTAGGCCCTGTCCTCTTACTAACTTGGTAATCTGAACTTCAATGTTGAATTCTTGGATCTTGTTGATCCATCTACACCTTTTTCCTTTTGTCTCTTGTTGAGTAAAAATGTCCTTCACAGCTACACTTGGTACAAAAGATATAACTGTAGCCCCTTGTAGGTAAGTCCTGAAATTATTTACAACCTTCACCAAAGCATAGGCTTGTCTCTCAATAGTGTCATACTTCAATTCTGCAGCCTATAAAGATTTGCTAAAAAATGCAATTGGCTATTCAAAACCTTGCTCATTTTTCTATAGTAAAACAACAACAATAGCATGAAAAGAAGAAAAATAGAAAATATACATTGGTTTAGAGAAGTTAGGAGACTTCAAAACTAGAGTTCCTCTTTAATAGCTTGTTTTATCTTCTTGAAAGCCTGACTAGGATCTTCACTCCAAAGCACCTTTTCACCCTTCTTCAACATTTTGGAAATAGGTATTGTAATTTCTACAAAGTTGGTTACAAATCTTCTCAAAAAAAATATTTTCCCAAAAAATGACTAGATACCCTTGACATTTTTTAGTTGGGGAATCTTGTCAATAGCTGCTACTCTTTTAGGGTCTATCCTTACTCCTTCCTTGTACACAATATGCCCTCGCAGTTTTCCCTCGGTGACCCCAAAGGCACATTTCTTTGGATTCAAAGATATTCCATATTCTAGTGACCTAACAAAAACTTTTTCTAAATGCCTACAATGATCCTCTTCATTCTTAGAATAAATGGCCATTCCATCTTGATATACAACCATAAATAAATCAATAAAATATGAGAAAGCTACATCCATAGCTCTCTAAAAAGTGGCACCAATGTTTGTTAATCCAAAGGGCATCCTTACATATATATAGGTACCCAAAGGAGTAGTAAATGCAGTCTTGTGATACTTAGAATCCTTCACTTTTACTTGATTATATCCCGAGAAATCGTCCATCATTAACAATAGCTCACAGCTAGTTACCTTTTGTAACATGGTCTCCATGTTTAGTAAGGGATAATTTTCCTTTAATGAGGATACATTCAAGTTCTTGAAATCAACACATAGTCTTAAGTCACCATTCTTTTTCCTCACTGGTACTAGATTGGATACCCATGAAAAATGTCTAATGGGTTTTATAATACCAACCTCTCTGAACTTTACCAACTCCTCTTGCATCTTGGGAGCTAGAGTAGGATTAATTGGTCTTTGCTTATGCCTAGAAGGTTTTCCATCATCCTTTAAAGGAATCTCATGCTGAAACAATTCCTCCTTGTAAGCTTTCAAGTCATCATATGACCAAGAAAATACATGTCTTTATTTTCTAAGGCAACTAGCATTTCCTTTACCTGTGGCTTCATCCTCTTTCCTATATAGACTTTCTTCAGGGCATTTTCAGTTACTAGGTTCACTTCTTCTAGGTCCTTTGGGTAAGTAGCAGTTGTTTTGGCCTTACTGGTATCTTGACTATCAAAGACCCTTTCAAGAGCTACAAGGCCTTTGGGGATTTTACTTGTTTTTAATTGGATGACCTCTTTTCCAAACAATGTGTCTTGTCCATCAGTATTCTCTACAAATCCATTAAAATCAATCTCCTGACCTTCATATTTATCAACACATTTTAGGAATATAAGGATATCCTCATCACCATTAAAAATTTTCCAATTATATAAATTGTCAGGGATAGAGGGCCTTGTTTGTATCTCAACCTTTGAAATTCCTATGAAAGTTATATCATCAAGTCTTAATGCAATATTAGCCATTAGATCAGCCACTCTATTATGTCCTCTCTACATCCAATCAATTTCAAAAGCATCAAACTGGTCAATGGAATCCTAGACAACATTCTTGTATTGCCTCAATTTTTTATTTTTGCAAGCATACTTAGCTCTTACTTGGGATATTATGAGCTCAGAGTCACCAATCACCATCAGCTTTCTAATTCCATGTTTTTCAGCAAGTCTCAATCCCAATAACAAGGCTTCATATTCTGCTACATTATTTGTATAGACAAAAGATAGTGTAAAAGAGAATTTATAAGTATTTCCAGTAGGTGATACTAATGAAATCCCTACCCCAGATCCTTATTTAGAGCTTGCACCATCAAAGTACATTTTCCATAGTCCTTCATTATTAGACATTCTTGAAACTTCATTTTCTATAGGAGGAGGACATCTCTCAATCTCTCTTGGTGCTTCTTCTACCTTGAACTCACCAATATCAGTGTCTATGAAAATAATTGTGTCATCTTTAGGGACATGTTCCAACATATGTGGGACCTTAGATTCTCTCATTACTTGAACATTCTTACCATTGATGGGAAATGTGGCATAAGACATGTCACATTACATACTTTCTCCCATAGATGCACTCCATTTTCATGACAATAACATTCCATAATTAGGTGGGATATCAACCACTACCACACTTATTTTAAACTCTTTATCGGGGAAATCTGCTAACCTATATGGGAGCTCATTTATCACACCCACCACAAGGACATCCCTAGCATACATGGCATAACACTTGCCATGAGTGCTATCAACCCTTAACCTAATGCATCCATGATTTTAACTGGCATGATATTGTTTGATGCACTAGAGCCAATAATACAATTCTTTATGAAATTCCCCCCAACCATCAAGGTAAGAAAAAATGGATCTATCTTATTTGGACAAGTGCTCACAAAATTTTCAAGGAAAATATGGGGAATCTCAGTAATTACTCCTTCAGCCTCTTTACCTTTCTTGTCCTTTTCACTTAGTTTAAATGGAATGTGTTCCACTGAATAATTATTGGCTATAGTGGCACTATTGAGAAGGGCCACCACCTTTTGTTTATGTTCCTCTATCCTCGTCATTTCAAAACAAGGTGCAGATACTTTAGCTTGGCTAAGTAACTAAAACATATCAATAGAAGTATACTTGGGAAATTCAGTTGAAGGCATACCTTGTTCATTGCTATTATCCTTTTGTTGATTTCTAGTTTCTCCAACCTTATGCCTAGTATCCTTCCTTATGGTTTCAAGGACTTGCTTCTGTGTCTTGGCCTTTTTAGTAGAAAATTTATGTCCAATAGTAGCTTTTGGCTTTCCTGTTCTCTTGGCCCACATTTTATCTCCCCTGCCTTCTTTATCTTTGATAACTTCTATTTTTTCATCAAGTTCATGTTCTTTGTCCTTAGCCTTCTATTCCTTGATGAATAGACCAATAGGATTACCTTGTTCAACTCCAATAGTTTTATTCCTCAAATGATAAGAACTCCTAGATTGAGCAGCTAAGACTACTGTATATTTTGTAATCTCTTCAGCAAAGGGTCTTCTTAATGAAAAGACACCCTCAATCACCTCCAAATTGTAAGCCTCATCATTACCAATGTCATCCTCTTCAGAAAAAACTTGTTGATGATATGTATTGGAATTTTTCCTTTGATTGTCGACATCTACTTCATAAGAATCTTCATCAGAGGAGCATCCACTGTAAGCAATGTTAGAATCACCCATAATCATACGTACATCATCTTCCTCTTGATCTTGCTGATCACACTCCTTAGGCATGCCATCTTCTACTTCCACCATTTGTGCTATTGCACATTGCTACAAGGAAGATGGCATTTGGCAAGTCATACACCAAGGAGTATCCTCAACAAAATTTCCTGAATTCTTTTGCATAGGGTCTAAAGGAACCTTGTTTTGGGTATTTCTCTGATTGTTTGAGACAGGCTTCCCATTATACCAATTGGTATTGTAAGGGTGGTCTTGCAACCTAGGGGGTCTTTCATTCCTTTGGTAATTTTTTGGTTGGGACTTTTCTTTCCTTTCAATTTTATCATTGATAGTTTTCATGAAGCTATCAAGCTTGTCCTCAACTGTTCCCCCTTTAGTGCCTAAAATATTTTCTTCCCTTTTTGAACTTTTGAAAAGTTTTAGATCATCTCTTCTGCCAACTTTACTAGTTGTTTTGCTAATATTTTCAATATGTTCTACTATCTTAAAAGCTTCTCTTAAAGATTGAGGATGCTTAACTAGCAAACGGTAACTCATTTTTGCATCAAAAGCATTACAATAATTTACCAAACATACATGATCATTTAGGTGTAAATGAGGAGGCAACCTTTTTCTAGCCTTTTGGAACCTTGTATTAAACTCAACAATAGATTCATTAGATCCTTTTACAATATTATTGAATTGATTCAACAGAAAACTTGAATCAGTCTTTCACCATATTATTCTCTAAAAACCCTTTTGAAATCCTCCCAAGAGCCAATGCTCTCATTAGGTAAACTCTTGTACCATTATTTTGCATCCTCAACAAGTGGCTGCATGAATAACTTCACCATGACATCTTCTACTTCCACCTCAAAATCATCCATAACATTAGTGAAGGCTTTTAGGTGGTCTTCACCACTTAGAGCATTATTTCCAGAGAATTTCACTAGAGAAAGCCTGGAATCTTTAGGAAATGGGTTAGGGTAGCTAGGTATTCCAGTGAAACACCACTGTTGATATTTATCTACTTGGAGTGGCTTCCTAGTATGTCTATCCCCATGACCATCTTTGTGTTCATCATCTTCCTTGCTATTAGAGTGGCTACCATCCTTTTCCTTTCCACTTTCACCATCACCTCCTCCTTTCTTACCTCCCTCATCATCTTCAAAATAAGACTTATCATTCTTATTCTTTCCTCCACCATCACTTGCCCTAGGAGTATGTCCATCAAATTTCTTCTTTTGCAACTCACTATCAGTATGTCCAGAGCTCGAAGCCTCTAGAATATGAGTGGAAATTTGAAGGAATGCAATCTTCCTAGATTTTTTTGCATTGGAGGCTATTATTTTAAATTTTTTCAAATCTTCTTGTAGCTTTTCACTTTCCAACTACAACCTTAATATCTTAGGATTTGGAGGTATATCAGATGGGGTTGGATCAACTTTATCCTTACTTGTGGGGATTTTGGCAGATGAAATGTTGGTTTTATCATTGGTTTTGAGTGTAGTTTTTTTGGGTTGGTTAATAGGTCTCTTCCCATGATCTACAAATGAAATTTTCTTAGTTTTAACAGGAGGGTCTGAGGCTCTAGTGGCTGAGACAGTTGTTGCATAAGTGTTAGTGGTTGTAGCTCCCATTGAGACTATTGCTCCAGGAGTATCATTAATCACTTTAGAGGAAAATTTATAAGGGTTTTCTTCAAATTTTCTACGCCTCGTGGCTTCTTCTCTCATTTTTTCCAATTTTTTTCTTCTAGCATCTCTCTCAAATCGCCTAGCTCTAATGCTATCTTACCTCTTTTTCAATTCTTCCATTCTCTTTTCTTCTTGTTCTTGGAATCTTAACTCCTCTTCTTCAATGGCTTTCTTATAATTGTCTATATCCTCCTCATTTTCCAAACTATCCCCATGCTCACTCGAGGCGAGAGTGAAATAATGTTGGTCAGTAGGGTCTTCTTCAAGAGAAAAGCGGACTAGCTCATCAAGGGACTTACCTCATGGCTTAAAAAAATTCCATTGAAAATGGAACCAATTCAAGGGGTTGAAGAATCAAAGAATTTCTTATTCTTTTCCTAAAACTCCCACTTATCTTCCTCTCTTGAAATATTTAACTCACTATCAAAGACTTGTTCAACTGGAAAAATTTCCTGGTCTACGTTAGACTCTTGAACATTATGTCCTTCTTCATAGATACTAGTACTACTTCTATCAACATGAAAAGTAGGAGATACATCAGGAGGGAATTCGATAGACTTACTTGATTCAGAACGTTTCTTGACACATTCAAGTTGCTTTTCCTTTGCAAGTTCAAATTCTGCCTTTTGCTCAAGATTCTTTTTTGCATAGCTTCTAGTCTTCCTCATATTGTCACGTACTACAAAATATTTCTTGTTGTTTTCCTTTTGAGAACTAATCTTCACACTAGTACTAGAGAACTTGGAGTCGCCACCCAAAACACTAGGAAACAAAAAGTGATTGCACTTTGACTTTGTACTTGTTATTTCAGAAAAGACTTTCAACATTACCTTACAAAAAGTGGCAGAATGAAAAAATACCTAACACATAAGACCTAGTATGATGGGACTAATGCAACAGATTTAGAACTAACTATTTCTTAAACAGTAAGGAATATTCACAATGAACAACAATCTCTGATTGCATACTTGATCTTAACTTATAGACTTTGGACCTAGCTAGTCCCCAGCAGAGTCGACAATCTGTTGGTTATTTTTTAAGAACCAAATTGATCTCCAAAAATACCTATGGATTTTTCCATTTCTAATTATTAGTAATTCTAAAGGGATTGGCCAACGCATGAATAGAGGTTTCTAAACTTCTATTCCTACTCTTTGGGCTCTGTAAAATCCAGGAGGGTGATCCCACAATGTATACCTAAAATAATTTCACAATTACATTCAAATACATTGTCAATAATAGATATCTCTCATGACACCATTCAATAATATACATCGAATAATTTGGAAGCTTATGATATCAATGTTATATATATCTAATATGAGAAAGTAGACATAAAAACAAACAACAATAGTATTCCTTTGAGTTTTTATGATTCAATGATTAAGTAGTAAATGAATCAACACAGTAAGTGTAACATAAATACTCTACATGAAATAGTGTCTTTATCCCAAGCACGAAGTCTACACCAATCTATATAACCTGATAACAATTTAGACAATAACACCTATAACCCTAAGAAATCTTGCATTACAACATTCCTCTATGACTTTCAAGATTATCACTTCTTACAAATATCCTAGCACATAGTACTTATGAGTTATCAATCTCATACAAGCACTTACATCAATTCATTGAATCAATAAGCAAGCATAAAACTAAATACCCATCAGATAATGATAGAGACAAATGGACAAAATTCTTGAATACTTTCAATCATAACTCATAACACACATACAAGGAGAGAAAATAACCACAAAACTGATATTACTCTGTATTATAAATGCTATATCATTATTAGTCTTACATCCACAAGTGTGAACTCCAAATGAAACTTAAAACAAAGACTCTAAAACTTGCTTCATATTATCTTGATAGACTAACAATATTAACTCAAAAATTTTAAACTTCGTGCTTCTGGTCTTGAATTCCTTGTTATAGAGATGAAGGAGAAAAAAAGCTTTAGACTAGATAACACACATGTCATAATAATATTGGACCCCTTGCAGCAATATTCCTTTTTCAATTACCCTTGAATCTTCAAGTGGAGCAAATAAATATGAGGCAAATTATCCTCAATTCTTCATGGAAAATAGCTCCCACCTTAAAAGACATCATTAGTATGCTACAATAGTTACAAGATATTCTCCATGTGCTCAAAATTCCAATTGTAAGAAAATCAAAACAACAAAACTTATGAAGCAAGGCAAAGAAAACAAAAAAAGGTCAAAATGTGTTAATCCACATTAGCACTATGTGCTAATCACTTGAATTTAAGAAGAGAATAATATTTTATCATGTTATATCAAAATCCTAATCTGTACTATATTCATGCTATGTATTATTCTTCTCCTTATTTACTCCATGTACTTCTCCAACCAAATGTTGTACTCATCCTTAGTGGGCCATAACATTCAATAAATCTTGCACCTTACTAACATACTGGGACTACCTTGCATCAATCAAAATCCTGGATTCCTTAACAAATATATCCATTTTTTATTCAAATTCCACCATTGTATCAATGTTTGAATTGAGCAAGATGTAATTAGTGACAGACAAATGCATCATAATCACTTCAAGCAATCCTCCCAAAAATTTCTTCTAGGTGTCAAACGGATGCAATTCACCTTTTGAATTCAATACTTGAGGCATACCACGATCCTCCATCTCCTTGAATATTCTCAACTTACTTTGGAGCTATATACCCAACTTTCCATGGAAAGTAGTTACCCCATTTATTGAGTCAATAGTTTTCAAGATGTTAGGAATATTTGTGGGTTCCTCAAGGTCCTCATTCATTTTTGGCATCATTTCTTTCAAATCACTTACCCTAGCAATCCAATTATTCTATTCATTCCTAAAGGCCTCATGTACTTGTAGATACTTTTTATTTTCCTCATGAATTTTTTATACGTGGGCCACACTTCATTAGCCTTGTGGACCAACTTTGTCACCTATGCTTAAGCACATCCTCAAAAATTTCATTGGCCACCCTAAATATCTCCAATTTGGCCTATTTGACATTTTCCTTCTCAGTAGTTAACTTTTCTTTCAAATCATCAATTTTGAGGGCCAAAGTCTCCCTATCTTGTGTAGACATATCAAATCAAGAAGAAAAAGAAGAAGGCTAAGTCATTGTTCTTTGAGTAGCCTAAATAGTAGCTCTCATTTGACTTAGTTCATTCAAAGCCTTATTATATTCCTTAAGCAAAGATTCATATTTCTTCTGAAAAATATGTGCAGTTTCCACACTAAGTATTGGAGCATGTGCAGTTAACTCAACTGCCTAGATTGGAGTTATGTCATTAGCTCTTTTGACCACTAGCAAACCAATAACTTATTCAATAGGCCTAACAACCTCATGTTTGCTAGTATTAGGTGCCATAGACCAAATTGCAAGGGTATGTAGCTTCAAAATATATCCAGAACCAAATACTTTAATTCTCAAATTAATCTTTAGATATCAAAGCTTGAGGATCTCTCCTAACATGATTCCACTATTTTTAACAATTATTCAAGCTTCAGTGGGAGTAATAGCTCCAATTTCAGCATTAATATTCTCTTCCTCTGCTTTCTCAGCTTCCTCCTGATGAGAAGGTTCAAGATTGACTCGGGTTGATTTTAGTCTCTCTTTTATATCCTTACTCCACTATTGAATCATAAAATCCTGAAATTCTTTAGTTTGTACAAATTTATCATCAACCAAAAACTCATCACACTCCCTAATTCTGGAATTATCATCATTTTCTCTATCATACTACCACTAGACAATCCTGTCAGGAGGAACATTTTAACTATGAGTCTTTTCAATATGCAGAAGAGGAAATTTATTCTCAACCTCATTTCCTGGCACATGTTCTGCCACTTGTTGTTCCCTAACCTCTTGAGCATCTTCAAGCTACTCTGAGATATCCACAGCTTGTTGTTGTTATTGTTTCTCTAAGAGGACCTGGCTTTGTCTACAACCTCCTTTACATTTACCTTAAACTTACTAGACTAATAGTCACTTATCATGGCAAAGGCCCTCTCCAAAGGATTTGCAATTTCATTGTATGGACAGTTGATGTAGAATTCATTCCTTTTCATGATCCTTTCCTCAAGGTTTGTCATAGTTGTCCATTCCCTTTTCCTAACCATGATAGCCTCATCATTTGTCAAATTTCTTAATACATCTCTATATAAAAATCGATGATGTGTGATGCCTAAGTTATTTTGTCTTCTTCGTCCAGCCACAAATCTTTCTGGATCAAAAACTCTAACTTCATCAATAGGAATTTTGAGATTATTCACCATAATACCCAATTTTTCATACCCCTCAGGGGTAGTGATCTTGAAATAAAAAAAAGTACATTGGGGATGTATTACAGATCCTTTTCCGTCCTTTCTAAACATTTCATAATCCATAACATCAATTTGCCACATGAGCTCCATGAAAGCCAATCTATCTAAGACATACAAGGTAGAACAATGGGGTGCCACCTTAGCTCCATAAACCTTGATCAAATTATATTCAAAATGTAGAAACCAGTTGACCCAATTATGTGTTGTTGTAGAGCCTGATACATCCTTTGGGCGCATATGATTTCTAATCTCTGGAGATAGTCTTAACCTAAGTGCCACACCTGATGACTCTAAGATACCATGTCTTATAACATTGGAAAATAATATGTAATTGGAATTGGTGCAACCTTGATCCAAAATATATGTCCACATTTGTAGAAGGATAGCCTTATTTTCATTGTCCTTAATCTTTATATTTAATTTCCTTTTCCACTCATAATCTCCACACAAGAGCATGTGCATCAGTAATGAATAATGGGGGAAAGAAAGAGGGAAATTTTCCTTTTTCAAATTGAGAAAATCCTCATGCATTCACTCAACAACAAACTTAGCATATAATCAAAACTAGTGTTTCAATTGCATTCATGTATATCTGCCACCATTACCAACAAATCAAGGGCTATTCTAACCTCAAAATATTGAGCTAGCACTTGGTTTAAACAATAGTAAGTATTTTTGAAATAATCTTCAAATTCTTCACAATCAAAAGGCTTAGCATCCTGAACAGTGAATTTTTTCATGTTCCTTCTATGTCACACAAGTATTGCTTCTCTATATTGAAAATTTCTCCTTTCATACTCAACATACAAGTCAACATGCCTAAGATTTGTATTATAATTAGGATTTAATACAAATACATCCAACATTTTATCCTTTGTCACCTCCAGAATTATATCGCCATTCTCCCTCTTGATTTTCCCATCAATAGGGTCATAGTGCCTTGCTAGCTCCATCACTAAATCAACTTCCAGAAAAAAAATTGGAACCACTAACTTTCCAAGGTTCAAGCCCTGTAAATAACATGTAGGCTTACTATAATTTTGCCTATTGAAAGCATACCGAAATAATTTCCATCCACTATGGGGCTTGGGTTTTTCACCAATTTTTCCAACATTATCAATCAACCTACTTGTATCAACAACTTGTCTTGTGGGCCATTTATTAATTTGTGACCCTCTCTCTTTGATACCTCTAGAATTTTCTTGCATAAAATTTTTTGTTTCTTCTTTGCACTTATGGATCTAGTGGAAGCCATAGGGATATCAAGAAAAGGGTTAGACATAGTCACTAGTTTAGGCTCAACTTCAACTGAAGCATTCTGAGTTTTAAGTCTTTTAACCCTCTTTTGCTTTAGTTTCCTTTCCAATCTAACACTGGATTCACTAAGATTTGGGTCACTCATGCTTCTAATGCAAATGGAAACTAGGGTACACAATTTCTTACGGCCAAATAAAACCCTTCACAATTATGATAGGATAAAACACTACTATTGAATAGGATACCCTTCTTTACAATGTAGACAATGCTCAATTATCAAATTGAAATTACCAGAAAAAACTAAATTGCACATTCCATCAATTTTCCTATCAACTTTCTAGGGCATTCACTTTACTACCTCAATTTAAAAGGAAGTATTTAGTTTTTCTTACTCGAATGAAAGTAGTGTCACTCTGGTTGCTGACAATTTCTAGAGTTTTACTTGCAAATTATTCAGCCTCTGGTATTCTTTTTTCTAGTCAGTGAATTGGGATGCAGGATAAACCAAATATCTACTTTCTGTTATGGCCAGGAGGGGAGCATGTCACCATTAATATTTGATAGTAAGCTCTCACGAGCGAACTTACAATTATCTATTCAGTTTTCAACCCTAATCGTTGATCCTTCAGCTTTAAAACTGTATCAATGGTTAATGATCCACCTCGCTACCTTCCTTCTAACTTTATATGAAAACCTTAGGATTTCTCCACATTGCCTCTTCATGTGGTGGTTGTTTCCAATCGCTGATTTACTTCATTCCCATCCAACTTTATGAGCAATGCAAGTGCTTTATGTGATAAATTCTCAGCCCTTAGATCTGTGGTTGATTTCCTGATCACATTGATCTCCATCACTCCTTGCTAGTTCAACTTTGCACCTTGACTTCCATTAGCAACAAGATATGTAAGTACCATAGTTTGACACGTACACCTCCATAACAATCAATGGCACAAAAGATATTGCAAATAGGATGTAATCAAGTTAGCGAGAGAAAATTCCTTGAAAAGGACCATATCGCTCTTTACTAATCCTCCTCTTAGTGCTCAAAACAAACTTGTGAGATGCGATGCAATTGGAAACTTATCTTCTCACCCATCGCTAATTTAAAACAATCTCTTCATAACATATTGGTGATGAGCGAGGAAACTATGATCATAAATTCAGAGGTCATTGATAATTGTAGGTTTACATTGGGTGTTTAAAACCTACAACCCACACACTATTGTAAAACCCTCTACATATAACAACCCATTTGTTATTCACCCCTTTACTCAAATAGGTTAGAATGTATGACATCAAAAAGAAATAGTTGTAAAAACACTTGAAAAGAAGTAGACCAAAGTGAACAACTAGATAATGTATTGACCAAAGAGATTGTTCTTGCTAATGAGAAGTTGAGAAAGATGTGTGTGCAGTATGTGGAATGGGAAAATGTCAATGCAGAAGCAGATAAACTCAAGAGGTTTTGTATTACACATGAATTTGTGCAAGCAAAGAAAGTGAGAGATGATGCTATAAGTGCAATTGACCAAATGAATTCACAGATTCTTGAACATAAGAATTTCATGGAACAAATACAAGTGGAAATAGATGATAAAGGAAAAGCAATTTCAAATATAAAAGCAAAAAAAGAGATTTGGTTGGGTGGAGACATGAAACTCTTATCTGAAAAGGTAGACAAGTTTTGTAAATAACATGTTCAAATAAATATCTACATTCTCTAATCATAAAGACACTCTCAAAGCTGAGGAAAAAGCAACTACAAAGAAAAATAAAATTATTCAAGATGTATTCAAAACTCTATCCAATTTAGTTTTTACATGGAGAGGGTTTATAATCGTATGTGGGTTGCAAGTTTCATAACACCCAATGTTTTCCAACATGCGATTATATATAGACATCATGATTATAATGAAAACCTTTAGTTTTGTAGGCATTAAGAATGTAGTGAAGTTCATTCACCTTCACAATTTATAGCAACTCTTACTTACACTAAAAATTGCATTTCAATTTCCTCATATGATTTAAAAATAAATGCAAAATATAATTGCAGGTTGGAAAACACAATGCGGTTTTCCATTTATTTCATTTTGTATCTTCAAAGCTAAGTGGTGGAGAGCATGGGGAGGAGTTGTAGGTGGGGGTTACATAAAACTAACCAAATTGAGCTAAGGGGTGACTAACCAATTGGGTTGGTATGTCTAGAGGGTTTTACAACATTATGTGGGTTGCAAGTTTCAGAATACCCAGAGTTTTCCAATTTCATTACATTCTTACTATCTAATTCACAAAAGGTTCTCAAGACAATCACAAAACATATGAAATTGAGGTGAGGGGTGACTAAGCAATTGGGTTGTTGCTTGTAAAGGGTTTTAGAAGGGTATGTGGGTTGCAGGTTTTATAAAACCCAATGTTTTCCAACTTGGAATTTTACAAGACAATATGAATGTCTTGAAAAGTTATTTTTGTTTAGACAATATGAATGTAATGAAAGACACCTTCACAATTATAACAAGTCTTATGTAGAGTAAAAGTAATGTTTCATTTTCTTCATATGATCCAAATATACATGCACAGTATGATTGTAGGTTGGAAAACATAGTGGGAGGTGAGTATATAATTTATGAAACCTCCAACCCACACAATGTTGTAAAACCCTCTACACAGTAAAGCCAAATGAAAACCCTTGGAAACTTGTCAATGAAAACCCATCTTCACAATGAATAGCCATTCAATTGTTCATGACCCCTAAGTAGAATGGCAAAATGGCATTTATTTCTCGCAGATATGCATACTTGCTAGCTAGCTACCCATGCATCTCACATGTGTTTTAGTAGGGAGAATGACCACTCTGCTTTAGCCTCTGAACCCCAGCAACTCCCTTCCAAGCTCGCCAACAACCTTTAAAATGAGAATGTCAAAAATGGCAACATTATGGGCTTTATGTGGTTTTAAAAATATATCATTTAATTGTAGAACCCACATTGTGTTTTCCAACCTGGTTAGATATTCTGCATGGTTTCTAGTTTCCCTACACGTTATTCCACTATTATTTCAATTGCAGAAAATATATGTCAACCATATTTTCACAATGGGTTGTCAATTATTTCATTCAGCTTCCTCAAAAAGTTGTGTTGTGAGAACATTAAAATCGCAAAATTAAAAAACCCTCAACACAAAAGCACATAAACAACTCTACATTTCAAATGAAAACCCCTTTTTGCAAGGAAAACCCTTGGAAACTCAATGAAAATCCATCTTCGCAACAAATAATCATTCAACTCTTCATTCATAGTTCCTAGGCAGAATGGCAAAATGGCATATATTTTTGGCGGATATATATACTTGCTAGTGAGCTGTCCACACTTGTCAAATGTGTTTTGGTAGGGAGAGTGGCCGTTTTGCTTCAGCCTCCAAATGCTTGTGACTCCCTTCCGAACTCCCTAGCAACCTCCAAAATGTGAATATCGAAAAAATGACGATGTTTTAGGTTTTATTGTGCATTCTTAATTAGAAAATTTAAAACTCGTATATGACGGCACTCCAAATAACATGTGCCTAAACGTCTGCTAGCACCTGTCAATCAGTCTTTATCTCCCAATTATACCGTCATAAAGGGAATGAGATCTTACGTTATCATGCCATAGACAGGTATGTTTTGTCGGGAGAATAGCTTCTCCCCTATAATATAGGGGATCAGAGCTGGGAGGGCGGAGGGTTAGCGGATATGGAGATATTCATGGTTTGCAGCCGAACAGATTCAAGAAATTACTGTGAATTTTATATTAAAGTGTTTTCGTTTTGTTTTCTTTTGGATTTTCTTTTGATTGGCATGTGCAAAATAAATCAACCGCCAGAATTGTCTGCCATAAACATTGCATCTGTTCTTGCAGAGAATAATATGAAACGAACAACCTTAGGATTCGAGATTTAAATATTTCTGACAGGAAATTTGTGAACTTTAGGCGATCTGTAAAATAATGCATAAAAAATTCTTGGAAAGCAAAATATCTTGAATACATAACCCTAGTATAAAGGGACTTTGTTTTGGCCACTAAGTTGGACAAATCTAGATTTGATGTTGTAATTTTATATGCGGGAAATATATTGATCATTACATGTGACATTCAACACAAATTATTATGCAATACAACTGGTGAGCATTGATTTTTATTAACTTTTACATAATTCAGATAGAGGTCTAACAAGTTCAGTCATTACAATGACCTAATCATTGTATGAATTATTTTTTATCTTTTATTTATTGTCAATTCACCTTCTAAAAATTTATCATCAGAAAATTCACAATTATGAAAAATTTATCTTATGGAAAATTCAATTGAATTAAATTAAAACATCACAGATTATATGCAGTTGTACATTATTGATGCAAAGAGGAAGTTTAAGAGAGGATACAGAGAATTAACAGAAGACAACATGAATAAGTTTAAGGTCACAGCACAATCAATTATTGTAGATTGGAAGTAATGATACTTACAATTAAAAATGAGACATTTAAATTTGGAAGTTATAATTTGTTAATCTGGTAGTACTTCAACATCATCTGATTCAGTGATTAAATATTCAATAACAATTTTATCTTTCATCTGTACCAAAATTTACTTCTGACTATCAAACAGAATGATATTTAAAAATAACTATTAACAGTAGCTTGAATATTATTATTTGTATAGAAAAGATTTACTCTGTCAATATTATTTTTGGTAGACAGAATCTTTAAATTGACAGATAACTAATAAATCTCCTTAACTATCCGCCCTATCTTTAAAGATAGATTATTATATTTACTGACTATAACTTTTACCTAAATTTTCAAAAACCTGCTTCACAGGCTCCTTATTACCCCTGAACTGCTCCAAAATCGACCAGATGAACAAATAAGTGAGAAAATAGAATCATTTGTCAGTAATAATGGTTGATCAACTATTTCTTCTTTAATAATTGGGCAGCATGAGTGTGATCTTTGTTTATTTTCTTGCATCTTTGTCATATTATGGCGATAATAGAACATGGACAAAAACATGTGCAGGGTCACTTTACAGGTATGGACATAAATAATAAATAGTTTATCTTCACAAAAGTGTTGTTTGTAGTGAGTGATTGGAACATGGGATGCACCTCAACGAAAAGGGACAGGCTACCAACCTCCAAGCTACAACTGGACTATTGGGAAGATGTAGCTTGGAAAGCTCAGTTGCTGACATTTATTAAAAAAAAATTATCACTCAGAATGATTTCTCCCTTTGAGGAGGTACTGGAGTTACTGGTCATGTCAAGTTGTCCACATTGCCATATGATTTTGGATTTTTTTTGAAATGGAATTATTGTTAGAAGATATTCATAAGTGTGCTAATTAAATTAGTTTATCAAGCTTTTAAGATGTAATATTGTATACTTGTGAGAAAGACAACTGGGCATTGATGAACAAAGTGGAATTGAGCATTTGGAGAGAAGAGTTCACAATGAAATTTTCGTAGTTTATAAGTTTTTAATAGAGAATTTTAAAGTTTTCATATTAATTATGAAAAATGAATTATATAATCAAATTTTTTATATATAATTTGAGATTGGAAATCTGGGAATTTATTTTGTTTGAAGATATTTTTATTTAAGAAGAAATTAATTAATAAAATATTTTTCTCAATATTTATTTTGAGATAACTTTATCTCTAGTTAAAAATTATATATATAAAATTTGAGGTTAGAAATGAAGTGAGTTTATTTTATCTTGAAATATTTTTACCATTTTATTTAAGAGGAAATTAATTAATAAAATGTCTTTCTTAACTTTTATGTTGGTATTGTTAATTTAAAGTTACTTAAGAAGATAGGAATTTTGTTCATTTATTGTTCTAAAATTATTAGGATGATATGGAGAGAAAGGTGTCAATTTTAGTATTATATTAGTGTTTAATATGGTTATTCTAAAGGTTGTCATTATTGGTCCTCATTATTTTGGATGTTTGGGATTATTATGCTTCGGCACGCTTAACCAACAATCATTTTTTATTTATTTCATTTTGAAATTGGATGAATATATATCATTCTTACATGTGCATAATATGATAGGGGGATTGATAAGTTATAGCTCTTGGAAGTTAGAGGTCCCTATTCAAAGAATGACAAGATTTTTTAATACATAAAAATTAGAAAGTGATTGTTGTTTAAGTAAGAAAAGTCATTATGTTCATTTTCTGCAAAGTCTCATGAACATTTTACCTCACCAGTAGTCTAGAATTAGGGCAACATGAGAATTATTCATATTTAGAATCAAAATGCAACACTTTATGCCACATGAATCAACTAAGATATAGAGTGAATCTTAGAAAGAACTCATAATGTGTTATATTGTCTTTGGAGCTTCCTCTCGAAATTTAAGTTGTAAGATGACTTAGCTTACATAATCTTCTTATCACCTCTACAAAGTAAAGATTACAAATGCATTTGTATTCAAAAGCATATAAAATGCTTGGAATCAAAATTAAAATTTTACAGATTAAATGGAGATAAGTATTACTAGTATTGTCTCCTTTAAATACCACTTGTGCTATTTTTTTGTATTTTTTGCATAGAATGACATTCCCTTTTCATAATACCCATGGATCAAGGTCTCAATTATGCTCACAAGATGAATCAATTATCATAGATTTATTTTCTAGATAGATTAGAGATTATCAAGACTAAGATTTAAGATCAAATTTAATAAATTTAATATCTTTAATTTTAGAGTTATTAGTGAAACTAAATACATCATACCAACTCTCTCATTCATAAATTAAGCGCTTCCCCTTTCCCTACTACCCTCCCTCCACCACTACCACCCTCTTGTTGGGCAAGCACTTGAAAATGATATGCATGCACACCTCTCATGAAGTATAATCCAATTTGACCTACATATGACTTATTTATGACAAATGTATCTAGAGTATTCTATTTTGAGTAATCTTTTTATTCATTTGATTAAAAAAAGAAGAAGAAGAAAGCCTGATGAAGGCAGGCGCTGTAAGCATTGAAAAGGCGCATCTGAAGATTGATAACTAAAGGAGCAACAAGAAATCCACGGAATTTAGGAGAACTTTGTTGCGCAATAATACCCTTAATGTGTTTCGACTTGTTCACAATCATGTGCTCTCAGCACAAAATGGTGGAGCTATAATATAGCAGAGGGTTTAAATGCAGAGGCGCCGAGCTGGCAGGGCGGAGGGTTAGCGGATATGGAGATATTCATGGTTTGCAGCCGAACAGATTCTAGATATTATTGTGTATTTTACATAAAGTGTTGTCATTTTGTTTTCTGTTCGATTTTCTTTTGATTGACATGTGCAAAATAAATCAACCGCCAGAATTGTCTGGCGTAAACATTACATTCGTTCTTGCAGAGAATAATATGAAAACGAATAAGCTTTGGATTCCAGATTTAAATATTTCTGACAGGAAATTTGTGCAACTTTAGGCGCTCTGTAAAATAATGCATAAAAAATTCTTGGAAAGTAAAATATCTTAAATACATAACCCTAGAATAAAGAGACTTTGTTTTGGCCACAAGATTGGAAAAATTTAGATTTGATGTTTTAATTTTATATACAGGAAATATATTGATCATCACATGTGACATACAACACAAATTCTCATGCAATACAACTGGTGGCCATTGACAGAGGTCAACAAGTTCAGTCATTACATTGACCATTGTTTTCTTGGTTTAATCATTGTATGACTTTCATTTTTTATCTTTTACATTAATGTTTTTTTCAATTGAATTAAACTAAACCATTGCAGATTATATGCAGTTGTATAAGACATGTTTACAGATTATTGATGTAAAGAGGAAGTTTACAAGAGGATACAGAGAATTAACAGAATGACAATATAATTAATAGATCTGAATAAGTTTAAGGTCACAACACAATTAATTATTGTAGATCGGAAGTAATGACACTTACAATCAATAATGAAACATTTAAATTTAAAAGTTATAATTTGTAAATCTGTTCTTACTTCAACATCATCTGATTCAGTGATGAAATATCCAAAAATAATTTTATCTTTCATCTGCACCGAAAAATAAATAAATTTTTTTAATTTTATAGATTAAAATTTACTTCTGAATCTCTGACTATCCAACCAGATGATATTTAAAAATAACTAATATTATTAACAGTGAATATTATTGATATTAGAAAGATCTACTCTGTCAATATTATTTTTGGTAGACACAACCATTAAAATGACAGATAGCTAATAAATCTCCTTAACTATCCACCCTATCTTTAAAGATATATCATTATATTTACTGACTATAACTTTTACCTAAATTTGCAAACCAGTAACCTGCTTTAGAGGCTCCTTATTACCCCTGAACTGCTCCAGAATTGACCATATGAACACATAAGTTAGAAAAGAGAATCTTTTGTCAGTAATAATGGTTGATCAACTATTTCTTCTTTAATAATTGGGCAGCATGAGTGTGATCTTTGCTTATTTTCTTGCATCTTTGTCATATTATGGCGATAATAGAGCATGGGCAAAAACATGTGCAGGGTCACTTTACAGACATGGACATAAACAATAAATAATTTATCTCCACAAAAAGGGTTGTTTGTAGTGAGTTATTGGAACATGGGATGCACCTTAACAAAAAGGGACAAGCTACCAACCTCCAAGCACTTTCTACGTCAATACAACTGGAAAATTGGGAAGATGTAGCTTGGAAAGGTCAGTTGCTGACATTTATTTTTAAAAAAATTATCACTCGGAATGATTTCTCCCTTTGAGGAGGTACTGGAGTTACTGGTCATGTCAAGTTGTCCACATTGCCATATGATTTTGGATTTTTTTGAAATGAAATTATTGTGAGAAGATATTCATGAGTGTGCTAATTAAATTAGTTTATCAAGCTTTTAAGATGTAATATTGTATCTTTATGAGAAAGACAATTGGGCATGATGAACAAGGGGGAATTGAGCATTTGGAGAGAAGAGTTCACAATGAAATACTCGTAGTTATAAGTTTTTAATAGAGAATTTTAAATTTTGAATATTAAATATAAAATATGAATTAATAATCAAATTTAATATATCTAATTGGAAATTATTAGTTAAGGGAGTTTATTTTATTTTAAGATATTTTTACCTTTTTATTTAAGAAGAAATTAATCAATAAAATATTTTTCTCATTTTTTATCTTGAGATAACTTTATCCTTAGTTAAATTTTATATATATAATTTGAGGTTAGAAATGAAGGGAGTTTATTTTATTTTCGTATATTTTTATAATTTTATTTAAGAGGAAAATAATTAATAAATTGTCTTTCTCAATTTTTAAGTTGGTATTGTTAGTCAAGTTATTTAAGAAGATAGGAAATTTGTTCATTCATTGCTCTAGAATTATTAGGATGATATGGAAAGAAAGGTTTAATTTTTAACATATATATTAGTGTTTAATATGCTCATTCTAAAAGTTATCGTTATTAGTCTTCAAATTTTTGGATGTTTGGGATTGTTATGCTTGGTTATGCTTAACCAACAATCAATTTCTATTTGTTTTCCTTTTGAAATGGGATGAATACATATCATTCTTATGTGTGCATAATGTGATAGGGGGAGTGATAAGTTACAGCTCTTGGGAGTAAGAGTTATCTGGTTCAAAGAATGACAAGATTTTTTAATATATAAAAATTAGAAAGCGAGTGTTGTTTAAGTCATTCTTTTCAATTTGGAAAGTAGTTGTTGGTTAAGAAAGTCACTATGTTCATTTCCTCAAAGTCTCATGGACACTTTACCATTAGTCCAAGAATTAGGGTAACATGGAAATTATTCATATTTAGAATCAAGACATGACACTTTATGCCACATGAATCAACTAAGATATAAAACTTGAATCTTAGAAAGACCTCATAATGCATTATATTGTCATTAGAGCTTCCTCTAGAAAACTTTAAGTTGTAAGGTAACTTAGCTTACATAATCTTCTTATCACCTCTACAAAGTAAAGATTACAAATGCATTTGCATTCAAAAGCATATAAAATGCTTGGAATGAAAACTAAAACTTTATAGATTAAATGGAGATAAGTTTTAGTAGTGTTGTCTTCTTTAAAGACCACTTGTGATATTTTTTTGTGTTTTTTTGCATAGAATGGGATTCCCTTTTCATAATTCCCATAGATCAAGGTCTCAATAATTTTCACAAGATGAATCAACTATCATGGATTTATTTTCTAGATAGATTAGAGATTATCATGACTAAGATTTAAGGTCAAATTTAATAAATTTTGTATCTCTAATTTTAGAGTTATTAGTGAAGCTAAATACATCACACCAACTCTCTCATTCATAAGTTAAGCACTTCCCCTTTCCCTAGCTACCCTCTCTCCACCACTACCACCCTCTTCTTGGCCAAGCAATTGAAAATGATATACATGCATACCTCTCATGATGTCTAACCCAATTTGACCTACATATGACTTACTTATGACAAATGTATCTAGAGTATTCTATTTTGCGACATCCTAAATTTTGAACAAATTATGAAAGTTCAATCTATAACTTCATATTAATGATTAAAAAATATGTGGAAGAACTTCATTTAATAATAAAATCATTTTATTGCCTTTTGTATATTAAGACAACATTGACCCCTTACTCATTATGTCTTGTACATGTGATTTCATAAGTTAAGCACTTCCCCTTTCCCTAGCTACCCTCTCTCCACCACTACCACCCTCTTCTTGGCCAAGCAATTGAAAATGGTATACATGCATACCTCTCATGATGTATAACCCAATTTGACCTACATATGACTTACTTATGACAAATGTATCTAGAGTATTCTATTTAGCGACATCCTAAATTTTGAACAAATTATGAAAGTTCAATCTATAACTTCATATTAATGATTAAAAAGTATGTGGAAGAACTCCACTTAATAATAAAATCATTTATTTCCTTTTGTATATTAAGACAACGTTGACCCCTTACTCATTATGTCTTGTACATGTGATAGACCTATTGGATACTGTGGTTGTGTTTCCGATATGTGGTTGTCATTGATGTCAACACTATTAGCATTATTGTATTGAAGGTTGTATATGTCGAGGATATTGAGAAAATTGTAAAAGAAAGTATTGTAGGTTCCCATTGGTATAGTGAAGGTCATGAAGGTGTCTTGTTCTGTACATTGAAGATCAATTATTGTGGACTAAAGGGTTTATTGTTGAGAGTATCAAGTTCATCTACTAGAAGTTTTAGAGGTCTGCATAAAGATTTGATTGTGCTATGAATAGTTGTGCTCTGACAGTATTTTGTGGGTTATCTCAGTGTTCCTGATTGAAGTTTATGTGTTTCTGGTAATTTTTGTTGTTGTGGATATTTCTCTGTTAGTTCTTATTATTTTTGGATTCTTCTAGATCATTCTCTATTCTTATTGTACATCTGCATTGATCAGTGTGCTCGTGGTTGAAGATTTTTCTCGGTATGTTCGGGTTTTCATGTCCTTGGTCGACATGGTGGTTGTGACGTGTTGCGGATCCTTGAAGATTTAAATTTGAATGTTTGGAATGCTCAAGGATATTGTTTTGGGTCACATCATGATATTAGCCAATGGTGTCTAATCCACATTGAAAATTTATATGTAAATTTGGGTTGACATTGAAACTATGTTTTATATTTTTGGCCAACAAGGTTGTTGATGTAATTTCATGTTGCGGATATATAAGAGTGATTGTTTGAGCAAAGTTAGTGTGTGCATAAGAGCGAATGTATGATAGAGAAAGTGTAGATGTGTGAATATTTTTCTAATCATTCAATTATAGAGTAGAGCTCGAGAAGAATTTTGAGCGAAGTGTGAAGAAGGTTTTTATGTGCTTAACTAGAACTATAATTAGGCTTGTGTAGAAGCTATTTTCTCAGTTCATACCCTACAGATCTAATCTATATTGTTGTGTATTATTAGGAAATTATCCCTCTTGTATTTGAGTAGTGAGCTCTAGGCAGTGTGTCTGAATGCATGTGCATTCCCATTATTTTTCCTATACTTTTAACAGGGTATAATATTGTGGACTAACATCCAACGTGGTTTTTCCCCTACCAGGGTTTCCACATAAAAATATTGGTGTTCTCTGTGCTTCTGATGTGTTGTTTGTTCATGGTTTAGTGTCCATTCATCAGATCTGAGATTAAGTTAAGTAAAGTTTGAAAATTTTAAATACTTTGTGATAACTGATTCACCCACCCTCTTAGTTGTATTTCCTTGTTTTTCCAACAATTGGTATTAGAGGAATTCCTCTGAAGAAGTTTAAAAGCTTGTGGTGATCTAAGATGGCATCATACAAGGACAGTCCTAGATTCGATGGAACAAACTACTTAATGTGGAAAACTAGGATGGAGTGTCATTTGAGGTGTATTAGTGAACCCTTCTAGAAGATTACAAAGAATCCATATGTTATTCCTCGGAATGGTCCTTCTACTACTAATGAGACTATAGAGGATAAGAGTAATATCAGGGCTATGGAAGCTTTGTTGAGTGCTCTAACAGATTTGGAAAAGACAAATGTGATAGGTCTGAAGACAACTCATGAGATGTGGACGAAGTTGGAAACTTTGTATGAAGGAGATGTACATGTGAAGATGGCTAAGCTATAGAGTTTGAAAGGGAAGTATGAAAATTTGAAGATGGGTGAAGATGAAAATATTTCTTCTTTTATGCAAAGAGTAAATAAAATAGTGATGGGTATTAGATGTGTCAGTGGTACCCTGGATGAGGAAGAAATTGTGGCTAAAGTGCTCAAATCATTTCCTCCCTCCTACAAAGGAAAGACTCATGCTATTGAAGAAACCAAATCATTGATGAATATGACAAGGGATACAC